>JBBPBX010026372.1:0-38153 GCA_038048925.1 Garcialebias charrua | reverse complement strand
CTCCTTAAGACCCATAATTTCTGCATTATAAAGAGACAGGTCATAAAATGTGAGCTCATGTACAGGCAGCCTGGCACAGCCCAACATTCTGATAGAATAAAGTCAGCTAACAAGGTCAGCTGGATGTTTTGAAGATGTTTACATTGATTCTCATTTCACCATACCTGTCCCTACGTCTTTATTTTACCCATTCACACCAGGCTTTTGGGGTATCCCTGTTCTTATTGAGCTGTAAAAGCCATTTTCTTTTCCAACAGCAATACAAAGTAAAATAACTCAAAGTTAATTCTCAGTGAAGCTAGGATAAAGTTAAACACAAATGTGTAAACACAGGAGTTTCCCTTTCTTAAAATCTCCACATTCCTCTAGTTTGTTTTCCATTCGTATACGTATTACGTAATTTCATTTGTGAATTTTCAGTTGGTTGTATTTTTGTTTGTTTGTTTGTTTCTGAAGGTATTCCTTTTGTTTTTGTAAGTTTACTTGTCATAATTATGATGGTAGGTTCCACAAATTAACTATTAGCTTAAAGTCTCAAACACACAACACAGGTAACAATATTTATTTTCCAACATTGTTTCATTTATAACACTTGAAAAACTTTAAATAAAACTGAACCGAAATTTAAAAATTGATAGCAATATCTGGTCCTGAAAGTAGGAACTTTATCTGTCACACTACAAATGGAGTGCTGTGTGTGTTATGATGGCAAAGAAATTGACAATGGTATTTTCTCTGGAAAAAAATGTTTGAAAATTGTGATCACTATTGTAATGACTAGTTACCGGTAGATGAGATTGTAATGGTTGTTTTTGAAAGTGATAATTTTTTCCTGAAAAAGGATTTAAACTTTGAATTGCAACTCTATATATATCTGTAGCAACCTAGTGAATATTATGCAGGATTTTTTAAACTGTGGGGAAAAAACAGCTTGTGTTTGTTAACATTAAACACACAAATAACTGCCGCCCCAGTTTGACTCCCATCGCCAGCTGGAGCACAATTTAGGAGTCATCAGGACTCTGTACCACAGAGCAGACAGTAACCGTGTTTCCATCTATTTTCGTTTCGAATTTTGAGCTAATTTTTGAAATCTCGCAAAAATGTAAATACAAATTAATGCGGATCAGAAGTGTTTCCATCAACTGGCTTGAAGCGCATCTACCAGGCCACGCACAGCGTCATTACGTCAGACGTCAGCGTCATTACGTCAGACGTCAGCGTTACGCATGTCTACAGTAAACAGGAAGTAGCGGTTGAAAACAGAACCCGACCACACATCTCGTCAAAATGGAGAGAATATTTCAGGTATGTGTTGCTATCGGGCAAGTTGTATTTATTCTGTCATGCCAACTAGTTTTAGCGATGTTACATGTTGTCCGGAGCGGAAACAGCTGATCAGTCACGTGACGTAAATGTTCGCTACGGCAGAACTGAGTCGGCAAATCTGTTTCCATCTGTCGTTTTGCGCATCAGCTCTGTTTCGAAACCCCCAAAAACCACCTCAAGCGAGCGTATCAACTTTTGAGCGAATTAGAGGAAGTTAACTCAAATTTTGCCGTTTCCATTCAGCTTTTCTGATGCGATGCTTCAAAATGCGCATCTAGAAGCCTTGATGGAAACACGGCTACAGTCCCATCTAACTCGTGAGGTAGGAAGAAGCAGAAATCCCACAAAAGACAGGCCTTGGAGCAATGTGGATATCCTAACTGGGCCTTCCTGAAAGCAGAGAAGAAACACAAACCAGACTCTAGACAGCCTCAGGTGAAAAGGAGGAATCCCGACCCAGACCAGTGGTCATTCCATATGTTGCAGGAGTTTCAGAGAAACTCAGATGTTTGTTTTCCCAAACATGACATCCCAGTGGCTTTCAAACCCCAAAATGCATTACGGCAAAGACTGGTTCATCCCAAAGATCCAGTCCCTGGCACAGAGTAATATTGTGTATGCTGTTCAGTGTCAGAAGGGCTGTGATCAGTCTTATATCAGGGAAACCAAACAGCCACTGGCACCAACGATCAGTCGTTAGGCTGATGGTCCTCCTTTTACATGTGAACAAGTAGTTTTGGCTGTCATCAGCAAACTGGTTGATCCACTATGAGAAAGTGCTATTTATAAGACTGAATTTATTGCAGCTCCTCAGAATGAAGGTATTTTGGATAAGACTAAACATTATGTAGCATGCCCTCTCCGGGTCGGGGAGGAGGTCCTGCCCCAAGTGGAGGAGTTTAAGTATCTCGGGATCTTGTTCACGAATGAGGGAAAACTGGAGCGTGAGATCGATAGGCGGATAGGTGCAGCGTCCGCAGTGAAGCGGGCGCTGTACCGGTCTGTCGTGGTGAAGAGAGAGCTGAGTCAAAAGGCAAAGCTCTCAATTTACCGATCGATCTACGTTCCCACCCTCATCTATGGTCATGAGCTTTGGGTTATGACCGAAAGAACAAGATCTCGGATACAAGCGGCTGAAATGAGTTTTCTCCGCAGGGTGGCTGGACTCTCCCTTAGAGATAGGGTGAGAAGCTCAGTCATCCGGGAGGGACTCGGAGTAGAGCCGCTGCTTCTCCACATCGAGAGGAGCCAGTTGAGGTGGCTCGGGCATCTGGTTAGGATGCCTCCTGGACGCCTCCCTGGTGAGGTGTTCCGGGCATGTCCCACCGGGAGGAGACCCAGAGGAAGACCCAGGACGCGCTGGAGGGACTATGTTTCTCGGCTGGCCTGGGAACGCCTTGGGATTCCCCCGGAGGAGCTGCTCCAAGTGGCTGGGGAGAGGGAAGTCTGGGCCTCCCTACTTAGGCTGCTACCCCCGCGACCCGACCCCGGATAAGCGGAAGAAGATGGATGGATGGATGGATGGATAAACATTATTTTAAAAAAAAATCCATCCAGAGGAACTGACTCGTTAGACATATCCAAGTACTTTAAAGGTGCACTCTGCAGTTTTTGTAGAACGCAGCACTTGGGAAAATTTTCAACAGGGAAAGCATTCTGGTCCCTCCCCACCCAGAGCCATATATGGCTCTGCTCCCCCTTGCTCTCGCTGCAGCCTCTGAATGCTCCGCCTCCACTGCATGTCCTGTGGCAATCGCTGCGAAGTTCTGTGATTATATGTTAATAAAACGTTCTAAAAAATAAAATAAAAACATGGAGCGCTGGTCCAGCACACCAGAACACCATGAAATCTGCTGAGCCTCGCGCAGCCACGTTGAACCCGAGTTTAATTCGCTCGTGACAAATTCATCCATTTCCTCATTTCAGTCATGGAGTCAGTGGAGGAGGAAGCGATCACTTGACTTTTGGCAAAAAAAACAAAAGAAAAGTCCAGATCAGGGATGAAGAAGGGGAATTTAATACATTTGTGTCACATACAAAACAGTTTTGCATCGCTTTGCAATACTTTGAACGAGAACCTGCGCGGCCGCGGGCTGGGACAGGCGGGGGCGTGGGTTAGGAGCGTGAGAAGCTCTGTTTTTATTGGCTGGTTAAAAACTCTGTTTTTATTGGCTGGTTAACGGCGGGTCACTGTGGCTTTTTAGAAATGCTTATTTACCACCTGGAGAAGCAAGGGGACTATAGTTTTTTTCAGAGATTACTTTGTCTAACATCAGTCTGTCAGGAGATAGTGACAGAGTGAAGAAATATGTTAAAAATATATTTTTAGAAAACGTACAGACTGCACTACAGAAACTGCAGACTGCACCTTTAAAGTTAAAGGGTTACAGATTTAAACCTAGCAATAATGCTATGCAATTCTTAAAAACAACAAATAGGCTGTATAAGTGAGTTGACAAATAAAAAGTTTAGTTTTTTATAGATCTTTGTATTTTCAATTCCAATCCCAAAGAAAAAAATGTTGACTAGACGTTTAATTCATGAGCTTGTTTTACAGAGTCTGTGAAAATGATCTAATTTTACCCAACTCTGAATGTTATTTCAATATTGACAGTAGCTGTTGTTTTTAATAAACCTTTAATAAAAAATTTTAAAAAATGACTCGGATTGAAAATAAAAGACACAAATAGTTGTTTGGCTCCATACATGTTCAATGAGGTGGAATTACCAATAAAAAACTTTATACAAGCGCTGATCCAGATTAATAAGAATAGTTACATTTTAGAAAAAGAAAATGTAACTCTGTTAACAAACAGAACTTTTAATTTCCTTGACGGACTTTAACAAAAAAATGCCAAGAAGGCAGATGATCTGATTAAAGATTGCTTTTTGAAGGTAGTAAATCCAATAGTGAATTTTACAAACTTCACATTACGCAATTAGAACCACGCAAAATAAGGCAGTTTACTTTTATTTAAACCAGATTTTTATCTACAATAAAAACGGCAAAGGCAGTAGGCATTAAATATTTTTTATTTTTTTTATTTGTGGTCCTCATAACCCTGTCATGCAAAATAAACTTTGCCTAACTTGTATTTTGTTTCATGAAAGCAAATTTATGCTCATGTTCTACTGATTTCTGATTGAGACAACTACTGTATATCCCACAATGTGTTTAAAATAGCAACTGGAGAAGGTAAAAGTGCAGCCTTACTGAAGGTTCTCGCATATAAAATCCAACTAACTGAATGTAAATGTGTAAGAGCATGTCTAAAACAGTAATCTTTGTTGCACACCGTTACTCATCTGTCAAGCGATTCAAAGCGGCACAGCAGGATTCTTTTCAGACCAAAGCTCAAGATGCTCGGAACGTCCACAATCGATGCGGAGATCACCGTAACCGAGAAAGAGGAACAGGAACTATAAGTTTCACTGCCTCTGTCACATACCATAAAGGTTCTCAGATCTATTTGTGTCAACTTAACCTATGACGACAAGTCCTACAGTATTTGCCAACATCATCAAGACAATCAATCATACAAATATTTCAAAAGAGGTATTTTTGGATCTTTTTTGTTTTGGTTTCATATCACAGCGTTGTCACATTTATTCACCCTGAGGCAGTGCTTGGTGAGATAGAATACTCTAGGTTTTTACATTTTGGGTTCTGTGAGAGACATTTTTCACAACAAACATGCAGAAGTGTGATATTTAAATTTGTGAGATCCACCTGTCTCCGGGAGTAGTTGTGTAAACCGAAATGACCAAAACTATGACCAAAAAGCTGCAAAAAGGATTATAGGTGCTGATTCACTTATAGGTGCTGATTCAACAGGACGCCGACTCACTTCAGATTCATGACAGTCTGTTTTTAGCACGTTCATTTAGTCTACTGACGCATCTCCATGTTGTGTCATATAAAAAAAGAAAAGCATGTAGGGTTGTAGAATCCAATATCTGATTGATCGGCACAGTAATTACTAAAGTCAAATGACACTCCCAGTTGCATGAATTTAACATTAACTTGAACAATACTGACTTTTTTCTGAAACTCCCCATAGACATCGACGGTTGAAGCAAGATGTAAAAGGGGCCTTTGCTTTGTCTCTGCATTGAGCCAAGAAGGAATGGAGTGGAGCCACTTAGCTATGCACTGATTAAATAGGCCAGCTGTCATTTTTGTCTTAGCCACCATCTCACGGCAAGCCATTGGGAGCTGTACTATTAGAACGGGCTCAGCAAGCAACACAGCCCACAGTTAATATATAATTCTCTTTCAGAATTAATAACAGCGATGTAATAATGACCTCAAAAGAGAAAAGATGAGAATGGTGTCTGAGGTTTTGACAAGGATTAAGGAACAGCATCTAATGGAAACCTTAAAAGTGAAAACTTAATAATCATCTAATTTAAATCTTAGTATTTAGTTGCCAAATATATATATATATATATTAATATTATACCCATACAGTTGGTATGAATCATCTGATATCTGAACTATTGGCTTGACAGGGTTTAAAGAAGGGTTGAATTGAAACAAACCATTCACAATATTACCGGTACTGGGATTATTTCATGAGTGGAAAATGTTATTTTACGATATCAATGATACAAGATGAATTTATGATGCCTCCTACATAATAGACTCAACAAGGATCTAATATTTGTTATCGGTGTTTGTTTGCATTAGTATATAAAATTAGTGGTGTCCCAATACCAATTACTTGTACCCGGTACTCATAAAAACACCTCAATACTTTAGAGAGATACCACTTTTATGCTTAGTGATATAATTTCCTCTTCCACTTCACAAGAGACTGAGATAAAAATGTTGTTTATAGAGTTATAACTTGTATTTATATAGACATATATTTTGTTTATAGAGATATTTTACAACAAACACAGGTGATGTTAAGACAGCTGTTTGCTGTTCTTAAATTTTTTTAAAGGGTAACGCCAAATTTACACTACATGCGCTCCGGCTCCGCCCCGCCCCGCTCCGCAGGTCGCAGCTGAGTGTTTCAAGTCCAGTTTACACTACCTCCACTCCGCTCCGGTCCGCCTGGATGCGCCGCTCCGAGACGCATGCGCGGGAATTGCGAGATTGCGCGATAAATCAAGTGATAAATAAGGAAGTCAGAACAAAACAATTCATTCGGTGGAAGAAGGAGAACAACAGTAGAGACTGCCTCGCTGTTGCCTTGATCTTCTCTCGTAAATGAGCTACAGGACATGGTTTGAGCGACAGGAAGTGATTTATTACATTTCAGAATAAAATACTTTTTTTTATTTTTTTATTTCTTGTATTGCGTTTGTAGGCGTAGTCATAAATGATTAGGCATGTAACGGTTGTAATGGGTGTACCGAACCGTTTCGGTACACCACGTTCGGTTCGGTCCAACTGCGTACCGTTTCGGTTATTTTTTCACTCATTAAACGTTCTTAACAGGGGAATATATGCACCGCGGAACAAAATTTCCTGGGCGCGTTTCAGCACGGAGCTATTTTCGCGTGGCACGCGCAGCATTTAGCCGTTAGCATCTCGTGCGGTCTCCTGTTTTTGAACGTCTTGTTAAAAGATGAGCGCACGCGCAGCTTGTGTGGACTTTGTTTCATGAAGACTCGCAGCAGCTGCTTGAGTGACGCAGCAGCAACACGTCACGTGAACGCGCTGGAAACTGTCATCCGAACGTGAACAGCAGCTGTATTAAAACTACTTCATCCGAACGTGAACAGCAGCTGTATTAAAACTACTTCATCCGAACGTGAACAGCAGCTGTATTAAAACTACTTCATCCGAACGTGAACAGCAGCTGTATTAAAACTACTTCATCCGAACGTGAACAGCAGCTGTATTAAAACTACTTCATCCGAACGTGAACAGCAGCTGTATTAAAACTACTTCATCCGAACGTGAACAGCAGCTGTATTAAAACTACTTCATCCGAACGTGAACAGCAGCTGTATTAAAACTACTTCATCAGGTAATCAGAGCGGTCCAGAGCAATAACACAAGCTGTATGAGTTTTTAAATCTCGAATCTAAGTCTGAACGTTGTTATATGCGCAGGCTTTAAAGTTGCTGAGCGTCGCTATGAGACATTCATCACGTCAACACTTCAAAAAGTTCAGCTCTTTATGAAAAAACTAACTGATGTTGTCAACAACAAGCCCTGGACCAGATTAAAGCCCTGCCATGATGATGAAGAGTGAGAGATTCAATTGTTCAAGAGGTATTGTTTTATTATTATCTAAATAATCTTTTTTTTTAATCATAATCTTATTAACTTGTTTTTTTTAAATCTCTTTTGTTTTTTATTTCCAGTCTGTGACAGAGGTAAATCCACCTGCAGCTAAGTGATGACTGAACTGAACTCTGAACTGTTCCCACAGTCCCACCTGTCCCACCAAGAAGAAGTTGTGAGTACAGTAATGAGGACAAATACAGCCACACTGCTGCTACTGAACAAAAACTTGATTAGTTAGATTGTAAACAGTCTGTTGCTGCTTATTGTTCTGGTTCTGACTGTTATTGCATTTATTAAGATTTTTATTATTGTTCATATAGTTTATTTATTGTAGAGTGCTGTTTATTTAAAATATCATCCAAATGGGTCACTTTTATTTATTACTACAATACAATACAAACATATTTTTGGCACATTTTCAAAATAAACATTTTGTAAGTCTTTATTTTGTAAAAAAAATAATAATAATTGTACCGAAAAAAACCGAAAATAAACCGAACCGAGCTCTCCTTGTAGTTGAACCGAACCGAAATGTGATTTTAGCGTACCGTTACACCTCTATAAAATGATAGTTTGACAAAATTTTTGTACAAATAAATCCGTATAGAGCTAGGATTAGTCCGCCCGTGGTGATTTTATTTTGTAAATACGGATGTTGTGCTCGTTCCTTTTCCTGTTGGTGCGACGTAATCTTTAAAAGTTGACTCCGGCACAGCTCCGGCGTCCGGCAGAAATAGGATCGGTTTCTAATTTTGACGGACTGCCGTCCGCTCGCCGCCGCCGTGCGGAGCCAGTGTAAACGCTCTCATTGATTATAATGGGTGCGTATTTGCTGCGGAGGTCGGACCGGAGCGGACCGGAGCCGGAACGCATGTAGTGTAAATTGGGGGTTATCTGCCCCGATTTCCTTACTTTTGGGAAATCGGAAATCGGAGGATACTTAAATGAAAAAACGATTTTACATTTATTTTATTTTTTTTGTAGTTTTAACAATTGTCCGAACTTCCTTTTGATTTTAGAGTGCTACCTCATGGCCAGTTATAACAAGTTTGCATTGTTTCTAGGATATTATTCAAGGGTATGTTTTTCAATAAAATGAGATTGGAAAATTGACAGCGCATTGTGACCTTATAACACCTGACAGTGTCGCTTATAAAACAAAATCAATTTCGGCCAAAATCGGAATCAGCAGGTCAGACTTTTTAGAGATCGGTGATCGGTAATCAGCCAGAAAACTGCAATCGGTGCACCCCTACTGCCAAGCTTTTTAGCTAGTGCGTCTGTATTGCACACCGCTAGCTTAGCACTACGTCAGTGCCGGCAGTAGTCAACCATGTGGGGGTGGAGGTTGGTTTGGGTTGGTAGGCAAGGTACTCGGTTCTGTTGATAGGGCAGGGCGCCCTGCTTGTATAATGGTAGGGGAAACACTGGTATTGGTAATAGGTATCAGCAAGTACCCAAACTGAAGTGCTTGTATTAAATCTAAAAAAATAAAAATAAATAGTACTGTATTGGGACACCACTATCTGAGGTCAATTTACAGTGACAAAAATCTGCAAGCTACTGAAGAGCTCCTAATATGCATGATTAAAAAACTAATTCATTAGGCTTCAAAATATCTCTGCAGAAGATAAAGATGTTTCTTAGTTAGTGTTTTTATTAACACATCATACACATGCCACACCCCCAAGAAAAATAAATACAGTCCTAGCATCCATTTCTGATATTGTACGTAGTTCATTTTGAAAGGGTTATAAACTAGAAACGGGTGAGTTGTTCAGCTTTACTATTAGAATACGTCCATCTTCCTCAATATTGATCCTTTGGGCTGGTAAAATTAAGAAATAAGATTGCGAGGTAGCAGAATTAGCAGCGGCTTCAATTCCTGTATCCTAAGCCTCTGTTTCAATACAGTACAAGGTTTTTCAGCTGCGGAAACTGGGGAGGTAAGTTTTGGTTTACCGCAAGTCCCAAATGTGTGGACAGTCATTTTTTTAGGATAAACATGAATTAGGCAACAATACTAAATCATAAAGCGGCAACTAGATTAGGGTTTGTTAAGACTGCTTTAAACAGTTTGTTGTGCTGAAAATTGTGCTACATTTGTTAGACCTGCATGAGTACCCGCCTCTAATACTAATAATACTGTATTTGGCTAACTTAATATCTCTCTTGTAAGAATAGATTCACCATGTCATCCTGAATAAATAGCTCATAGAAAATGGAAAAGGAAATTTTCTTTTCTTTCCAGTAATCAATGTGGCTACATGCAAGCTGCAGCAATACAAAATAGGCTATATTTATCACAAACTTTATGAAGATCTCATGGCGTAATGTTGAGGTTATAGCACCTATTTTAAGTTTAAAAATGTTATTTTGGAGGGACAGGAAGTTTTTTAACAGATATTTCTTAACAGGGACATCTCAGTAAGAACAAACTCAGTGAGTTAAAGTTGCAAGTGGTGCAAGCGGATGAAAAAAAATAATCCAAGATTGCAAGGCAGAAACTTATAAAGATGGAGCTAAATGTGTTAGCTTAGCATTCAGACTATAGTTCAAAAGAGATGCACCCTTCCCACGAGCAGCAACATCTCTTAGCATCACAGTGACACAAACAATGGGCATCACAACCAAGAGGAAGGACGTGTGAGACTATAAAAACCTAACATGCAACTTTTTGCATACTTCAGAAATGCCACCAAGCACAAGAACGCACAACCACAGCTCTTCATCCTCTGCCTGTTAATTGTTTTATTACACTCTAATAAAACAGCTGAATCAGGTTGTGTCCCTTTAGCTTTGTTAAGAAAACAAAGCTTTCATATTTATTCTAACTCAAGGTGAGTTTTATTTGAAATGCAGTGAAAGAAAAGCAAGTTAAAGCTCCACTGACATGATTTTTTAACTTTTCAAAAAATGGCACAACATATATAAATATTAAGATTGACCTCTGACCGTTTTTGGGAAAATAATGTTAAATGAATGAAAATTCCTCTCAAAAATTGTTTAAAATTAGCGCCGTTTTTTTAGACGGAAATTTCGAGTTTTCCGGTCACGTGTTTGTGACGTCAGATAAAGGAATTCCCTCCAACCGCACATTGAATACAATGGACAAATATATAAACGCATCTGTCGAATTTAGCCATCTAAAACTGTAGATATTAGCGATTTAGAGTCAGAGTCAGAGAGTCAGAGAGAATTTATTGTCATTTGCACCGCATGTAGTACATGTGTTGAAAACGAGATTATGTACACAGGGTCCCAGTTACATCCAACAACAAATGCAAGAGAAAAACAATAATAACATCTAGGATTAACTAAGAGAGACATCACATCAGCTAGTAATACACTAAGCCCTAATGTAGTAGAAAAACATCATTATAAACAGCAGCACGAACATGAGCAGATGGTCACAGATGAACGCAGCAACAAGAAACAGATCAGTATCAGTATGATGTGACATTTTGCAGTGTTTATTCTTATTATTTATTTATTCATGAGTCTGACAGCCTCAGGGTAGAAGCTGTTCCTCAGTCTAGTGGTTCTACATTTGATGCTCCTCAACCTCCGTCCCGAGGGGAGTGGTGCAAAGAGTGAGTGTGCTGGGTGAGTGAGGTCTTTCATGATGCAGGTGGCTCTTTTTCTGCATCTGGAGGTGTAAATGTCTGTGATGGTGGGGAGACTGACTCCCACAGACTTCTGTGCAGCCTTCACCACTCTCTGTAGAGCTTTCCTCTCTGCAACTGTGCAGCCTCCATGCCACACGTTGATGCTGGAGCACAGGACGCTCTCCACTGCACACCTGTAGAACGAGGTGAGGACTGGGCTTCTCAGACCGGCTCGTCTCAGCTCCAGTTCGTGAAGCAGAAGTTATTTTGAGTGATAAAAAACAAGGAGCAATGTTTCATTTCTCCGTGTTGCTTGTTGTTATTTCAGGAAATGTTGCACATTCATGAATTGAGCACCAGATGTCAGCAAAGCTACCGTGAACTCTTACAGAGCTCTGTAATGGAGAAATATCTAAACGTATCCGTCGAATTTAGCCATTTAAAACATCAGATATTAGCGATTTGGCTTAAGTCCATGAAGTAGAAGTTATTTTGAGTGATAAAACACAAGGAGCAATGTTTCATTTCTCCGTGTTGGTTGTTTTTATTTCAGGAAATGTTGCACATTCATGAAGTGAGCCCTTGGCTGCCATCTGGTGCTCACTTCATGAATGTGCAACATTTCCTGAAATAAAAACAACCAACACGGAGAAATGAAACATTGCTCCTTGTTTTTTATCACTCAAAATAACTTCTGCTTCACGAACTGGAGCTAAATCGCTAATATCTACAGTTTTAGATGGCTAAATTCGACGGATGCGTTTATATATTTGTCCATTGTATTCAATGTGCGGTTGGAGGGAATTCCTTTATCTGACGTCACAAACACGTGACCGGAAAACCCGAAATTTCCGTCTAAAAAAACGGCGCTAATTTTAAACAATTTTAGAGAGGAATTTTCATTAATTTAACATTATTTTCCCAAAAACGGTCAGAGGTCAATCTTAATATTTATATATGTTGTGCCATTTTTTGAAAAGTTAAAAAATCATGTCAGTGGAGCTTTAAGTTTTCCTCCTCCCTGCTTGCTTTTTGTCTCGTCTGTGACTCTTCAGCGCTCACTCGAACCAATTTGCGATGGATTTAATAAATTGGGCTGTTTCCTCTATAGATAAGATTTTTTCCACGAAGCGGACCGGGCCAGGAGAAGCGGTCTGCCCCTCTGACACGCACGCTGTCGGATACATGATGGACTCGTGGGGACAGTGGCAACCTACTGTATGTGTTTGACCATCTTGTCTGTCGAAGACGTGGAAGATTTGTGGATTATTGGGATATTGGTGGCACCGCAGGTCCGCGGCGGTAGACCACCGCGGACCTGCGGTGCGCTTTGGAACTCGTTTACAGCCGCCCGGCCTCAATCAGGGCACAGATGGGGGTTCGTAGCTCGGAACCTCATATGATTCGGCGATTTTGGACCTGAACAGCACCTGGACTTGGAAGGCTGCAGTCAAAAAGAACACTGTGGCCTGGATTGAAGATAAACAAAAGAACTATCTAATCTGGTTTCTGCACACGACCTTGAAAAGAAGGCTGTCTGGAAACTATTCTCCTGGAGTGAAGCTGAGAGACCTTGCTGACCCCCCCCCCCAGAGATCTCTGTGGGTGTGCTCGGAGGCGCCAAGCTGAACAACTGCTGAACTGTGCTATCTGAATGTTGCTCACAGACTCTTTGATCTCCTTGCATGTCGTCAAACTGCAACAATGTCTTGTCTGGATGTGCTTAATGCTGATAGAGTTTTTGGGACTTTATCATAGAGTGTCTTAAGGCAATCTTTGATAGATTCTTTTTTTGAATATCACAAATGATACCTATTGTGTTTTCCTTTTTTCCATATCTGATTTGACCTTCATCCCGAGACGGATGAGAGAGGCCGCGCTGAAGAACATGTCATGTGTTTGAATATGCAGCAGCTTTACATTCTCTCCCTCTTCTGGACGACTGTGTATACATTATCACGTTGTATTGGTGAGAACTGGTGCAATGTTAATAAAAGCTCTTGTATCTTGTATCTTGTATAAATAGCTCAGAAACCGCTCGGTGGATATTTCTGAAACTTACAGAATGTCATCACAGTACTGACTGTTACAAGTGAGTAGCTTTATTAGATGTTTGAGATTTAAAAAAAAAAAAGATATTTTATTAGCATAGCTTCAGTTAGCTTCTGGTTTTATTTCTGTTTACGTTATAAATAGCTTCGAAACCAATCGGTGTATATTTTTTCTGCTTACAGAGTGTAATTATATGAGCTTGAATGTACTTAACTATGTCCTGGAGGAAAATTTTGAGATGAGATTCGATTTTTTTATTCGTGTTTTCAGAGACCGACTCGTCTGGTGTTGAGACCGACTCGTCTGGTGTTAGCTTCTGGTTTTATTTCTGTTCATAAAAAACATTACTTCAAACAACAGCACGAATATGAGTCTGTGTGAGCAGATGAGCACGAATGAGCACAGCAACATGAAACAGATCAGCAGCAACATGAAACAGATCAGCAGCAACATGAAACAGATCAGCAGCAACATGAAACAGATCAGCAGCAACATGAAACAGATCAGCAGCAACATGAAACAGATCAGCAGCAACATGAAACAGATCAGCAGCAACATGAAACAGATCAGCAGCAACATGAAACAGATCAGCAGCAACATGAAACAGATCAGCAGCAACATGAAACAGATCAGCAGCAACATGAAACAGATCAGCAGCAACATGAAACAGATCAGCAGCAACATGAAACAGATCAGCAGCAACATGAAACAGATCAGCAGCAACATGAAACAGATCAGCATCAACATGATGTGATTTTTTTCCCCATAGTGATTATCTTGGCTAGATATTCATGAGTCTAACAGCCTCAGGGTAGAAGCTGTTCCTCAGTCTAGTGGTTCTACACTTAATGCTCCTCAACCTACTTCCTGAGGGGAGTGAGGCAAAAAGTGTGTGTGCTGGGTGAGTGGGGTCCTTCATGATACAGGTGGCTCTCTTTCTGCGTCTGTAGGTGTATATGTCTTTGATATTGGGGAGACTCCAACAGACTTCTGTGCAACCTTCACCACTCTCTGTAGAGCTTTTCTATCTGCAACTGTGCAGCCTCCATGCCACACGTTGATGCTTGAGCACAGGATGCTCTCCACTGCACACCTGTAGAAGGAAGAGAGGGCTTAGCTTCCCAGACCAGCTCATCTCAACCATAGATATAATAAACACTAGATAAGCTGAGGCGGAGTCTCCGGCGTCGTCACGTGGCAGCCATCTTGCGACAGACAGCAACATTAGCTGCAGCTGTTGAAACTGAATGGAGGTGAGGGGTTTACACAAACAAAAATACTCTTAACTCGCTGTAATCTTGACGGATTTACAAACGGTTTATCTTTTTAAAAACGTTATTAACGTGGCTATGATTTCTTTGGTAGTCAGACAGCACTTTTGTCTTTTTTAAAACGTTTTATTCATGTTTTGGGTGTCACACTCATCGAGAATCTAGAATCTGTTTTTATTACACCAATAACTATTTTATTACAAACTACTGTAAATGACTATCTTGATCATGATTGTATTTATTAGCATACTATTAACAAGAGCCTTTGATTAAGGGCTAGCTAGTACAGTATTCCAAATATTTCCCCAGCATTCTTAGATCACTAGGAGCTCTTTGTTTTTAACTGAACTAAAGCTGCACATGATTTCCAAGCGGTTTGGTATGTTCAACACTAATTACTGCTTTGTGTTTTACAGAAATACTCTTTGACAAGATGCCTGACTTTTGTGCAGCCTATGGATGCTCCAATAGGCGTAACATCAAAACAAGAAACCTTGGGATCACATTTCACAAGTAAGACTCTGTGACAGTATTATTACTTTAATTAGAATAATCATAGTTATATTTTGGATCAGTGCACATTATTGGTCATGCTACACACCAAAATGTGAGATAATATTATTGACATAATATTATACATAATATATATTTACATAATAATGACATAATATATATTTACAGCACTTTGGTTGACCTTGTTGTTGTTTTAAGTGCTCTATAAATAAAATGGTATGGTATGGTATACGGCTTGTAAAAGTATCTTTATATAAATTATGATGTATGATTTAGTGTTTCTTTTGGACACAATTTTTAATAGCTGTTTTATTGTACCAAAAGTAAATGCAAGCACACCAAAAGTATGATATATGTGTATAATTGTCATTACTATAATTCAAAGGTAAAGAAAGGAAGTGTGGAAAATAATGACCATCTTCTTCATGTTTTTAAGGTTTCCCAAAACCAGAGAGAGGAGGCGGCAGTGGGAAGTTGCCCTGAGAAGAGAGGGTTTTGTTGCCCTGGACAGGACACTGCTCTGCAGTGATCACTTCAGTTCTGAGGACTTCGATCGGACAGGGCAGACTGTTAGATTAAAAGATAGTGTTGTTCCAACACTTTTCAATTTTCCATCGCATCTTCAAAAGGTATGTATCATCGACCTACAAGATTTCAAGATGTATAAGATTGATATGTCTATAAACTACTGTATATATAAATATGTGGTTAAATGTCACAGTTTAGTATTTCTTTCTGCAAATTTAGCAATAAACAATGTGTTGTTCTTTACATAGCACATTTTAGACACTCTACTTTTGTTTATTTTAGCTTGTAAAAACAAGAGGCTCAAACACCTCTAGAAGAATAGAAGACAACCTGGCAATGGACCTGTCTCAGGATAAAGCTCAGTCTGATGTTGTGAGTATTAATTGATTCACACAATTGATAAGTGAATAATTATTTTTTTTTAAACTGTTAAATTCCACATTAATATTATTTATATATTTGTATATTTTTGCAAAGCAACTGGAAGCCACTGCAAAGAGGCGAAAGTGCTGCAAGCGGCAGGCCACTGACCACCCGTATTCACTGCCTCCTTGCCCCAAGGCTATATATGCCAAACTTAATGAAGCCTCAGCTAGAGTGAGGAAATTGCAGAGGGAGAAATCGAATGCCTTGGCAAGAGAAAGGAGGGCCAAGAAAAGCATGCTGTCTCTTCTAGAGGAACTGAAGGAGAAAAATCTCATCAATGAAGAGCTAAAAGACAAGCTTGAATGCTACTCGGGTAAATTAAAAATATTACATTGAATACATAGTATATAGGGTATTTTATGTTCTTTGGTGAAATGACACCCACTAAATCACTCTTAACTGTTTTTCAGATCTTCCAGTTCAACTGTTGTCGAGGCAGGGCAGCAAGTACACCAAGGCCCAGAGAGAGTTTGCCCTTACGCTCCATTTGCATGGGCCAAAGGCATATCACTATCTGAGAGACACTCTGCATATTTGCCTCCCACATCCGAGATCATTGCAAAGGTATTCTTCATTATGTTTGACTGTAAACTAAATCACTTGGAGAAACTTAAGCGCTACATATTGTGTTACCATGAATTGTAGAACTTGCTGAAAAAGGCTTACATTTTTAACTTTTTAGTGCAATGGCATCTATTTTTGGGATGCCAAGTGTTTTCAGTAGGGATGCTTAGTGTTTAAATGATTGTATGGTTAAATTTTTACTTTTTTATTTTACTAAGGTGGCTGAGCTCTGTTGATGCCAAACCTGGTCTAAATAAAATGATGTTGGACATGCTGGAGCAACGTCGCAAAGCAGATGAGGCCAAATACGGATGTGTCTCTTTGATGCTGGATGCCATGGCCATCAAAAAGCATGTTCAATATGATCCTCAGACACAAACAATGTCTGGATTTGTGGACATGGGAGATCGGATAAATGAAGCTGACATTGCCTCTGAGGCTCTGGTGTTCATGGTGGTTGGGCTTCAAGGTTATTGGAAAGCTCCGATTGCATATTATCTGACCAAGTCCCTAACACCAGAGACACAGAAAGTGTTGGTAGAGCATGCATTAGAAGAGCTTCATCATCGCCAGATATTTAAGGATGCCCAATGTGCCTTACTGCATATGCCATTCTATAACAACATGAACTACTACCTCATGCATATACTGTGTACATTAACTGATATGCTGCTTTGCCACTTTGCAAATGTCAATGCTAGAACCTTTAGTTTATTTTATAGTTATACTTTTTATACTTTTTTACTTTTTGTACTAGTATGCAAAAACTCAGAACAGTATTATGTTCATTAAATGTTTAGTGCTTTAGTTTTTAGAGTTGGTGTATTTACGTTGTAACATAAGCTGATTTGTGATCAGTTATTAACAAAAATCAAACGCAGAAACACTAATTCAGCTAACAATTGTTTTAGGGGTTTCTCGTTTCTGTAGTTAAATTTGAATGAAATTCAACCCTCGCGCTGAGGTTGTTTGAATGAGTCCCGCCCCTGCTGCAAACAACGAATCAAATGTGAGCAGTACATGACGTGAAACTAGCCCTGTCGGGCTCGGCTCGATGGAACCACGGTGAAGATGGTTCCAGAACAAGGGTGGATCCCGGGCGGAAAAGGTAAATGCGAAGACGCCAAACCCGGGTTAGAAGCTGGGAGAGCCGGGGAGGGCCGGCCAATGCGTAAACGGCTTCTGATGACCTTTCTTGATCAAACTGGTGGTGTTGTTGCCTCAGCTAAGGTTATCGTTCATGTGTACACCCAAGTATTTGTAGCTGGTGTGTTCAGGGGGGTTATAGGTGTGTTTGTTCCTTCTGAAGTCCACAATCATCTCCTTTGTCTTCTTCACATTGATGTGAAGGTTATTTTCTTTGCACCAACTCTCCAGGTGTTCCACCTCCTGCCTGTAGCTGGACTCATCATTGTTTGTGATGCATCTCACCACCGCTGTATCATCTGCAAACTTTACAATATGACAGCCTGGATGGGTAGCTGCACAATCATATGTGAGCATGGTAAACAGGAGAGGGCTCAGCACACATCCTTGAGGAGAGCCAGTGCTGAGGGTTATGGTGGAGGAGGAGAAGTTGTGGATCCTCACTGACTGTGGTCTGTTTGTTAAGAAGTCTAGTACCCAGTTGCAAATGGAGGGGCTTAGTCCTAGTGTGAATAGTTTGTCCATCAGGGTTTGGGGGAATATGGTGTTGAAGGCAGACGTGAAGTCCACAAAGAGCATACGGACGTATGAGTCTTTCTGCTCCAGGGGGTTGACTGCGGTGTGAACCACACAGGAGATGGTGTCCGTGTACATGGCCTGCAATCCTCCTCAGCTGACGGTGTTCAGATTTTTTTGTGGTTTTTTCTTTTCTTTCGTTTTTCATCTGGGACACGCTACTGGTGTATGATCGACAACAGCTCCTGGATCTTCATTTTTCTGCTGTTGATGTAGCTTATTTGGATCTGTATAAGCGTATCGCTGGACCCCCCCCCTCTTCCCATGCTGCTGGTGGACCTGCCTGTTTACCTCCGCTGCACCGCTCACCTGCCTGCCCGGAGATATCGCTGCAGACGCCAGGGAAAACGAGCTGGCCGGCTGGTGAAGCTCGAAGCCCTGCGTGCTGCATCTTCCTCTCCAGCTGATGGTCATGATTTCCATCACCAGCTTTCTGCGCGCCTGGACTAGGTAAACAACGGGAGTTATCAGCCAGTGTGGATCACTTCTCGTCCCAGAGAGGCTGTTACTGAAAATCTGCGGCCGTTGGCGCGCGCTCACTCCACCACTGCTGTGTCCACCTCGGAGAATAGCAGGATGTGTGTGGTCAACGCAAGATCTGTTATCAACAAAACTTTAATCCTCAAGGATTACTTTTAAGAGCACAATTTGGACTTTTTCTTCATCACAGAATCTTGGTTGTCACCGGGTGAGTCCACCACCTTGAAGGAATTATTACCACCAAACTGTATGTATTTTAACGACCCGCGGCCATCAGGCCGGCTTGATGGTGGATTATTAACAATATTCAATTTTTTTACTGTAAACAACTGCCCATCCCTGTTTCCTGCTCTAGTTTTGAGCTGACTGACTTTGAACTCGGCCATTTGCCCACGACGTTATGCGCACACGTCTACTGCCCACCGCGATCTAAGGATTTCATCAAGTCATTTTCTGATTTCTTGGCTGAAATCACAACAAAATGTGATCATGTCATTGGAGATTTTAATTTGCATGCTATCATGAGAAGCCCTTGGTTAAGGACTTTTTAGATTTATTGGACTCATTTAATCTAAATCAGCATGTAAACAGTCCCACCCAAGAGCACAGACATACACTGGACCTTGTGTTAACTCTGGATGTGACTGTTACTAATCTTGAAATCGTGACAATGTGTTTTCAGACCACACGCAAGTCTGGTTTGAGTTCATCCTCCCCCATCTAACTCCTAAGCCATGCGTTCCTGCATGTTGCAGCCGGGCCATTAACCGCTTTACTGCCGCATGTTTTCACAGACGTTTATAACTCTAAAACTCTTTTTTTTATTGTGACCACCTGGGCTCTCATTTCCCCTCCATTTCATGATCCGTCCATCCCATCTCAATCTGTTGCTGTATTTGACAATTTTTTTTCATTCATTCATTCAACCTTTATTTATACAGGCTATCCTCGTTGAGCCACAGGGACTCATTTACAAGAGGGACCTGTCTCACTCACACCTAGGGTCAATTTTAGAGTTACCAATCAACCTAACATGCATGTTTTTGGACTGTGGGAGGAAACCGGAGCACCCGGAGAAAACCCATGCATGCACGGAGAGAACATGCAAACTCCACCCAGAAAGGCCCCCGGACCGGCCGGGATGTGAACCTTGGACCTTCTCGCTGAGAGGTAGCAGCTCTACCAGTTGCGCCACCGTGCTGCCCAATTTTGAACCAATCTCTCTGTATTCTCTAGAGCAGGCCATGTGCAACTTGAAACCATCTGGTTCCCCCTTTGATGTGGTCCTCCCTCGGCTACTAAAGAAGGTTTTTCCTACTCACGGTCCTTCCATTCTTGCTATTGTAAATAGCAGTTTATCCACTGGTGTGGTACCAAAAACCATTAAACATGCTGCTGTTCAACCTCTCATGAAAAAAACAAACCTTGACCCCTCAGTCGTATCCAACCTCAGGCCTGTCTCCAGACTCCCATTTGTTTCTAAACATTTGGAAAAAATAGTTGAGTCCCAGTTGAAGTGCTTCCTGGAGGATCACGCTATCCTTGAGGTATTCCAATCTGGCTTTAAACCTCTCCACAGCACTGAAACTGCCCTACTGAAGGTTTTTTAATGACATCTTCTTATTCACAGACACTGGTGATTATGTGTTGCTTGTCCTATTGGATCTTACACTTGCTTTTGACACTATTGACCATAAGATCCTCATTGTTAGGTTGGAGCAGTGGGTGGGATCACAGGGTCAGCCCTCAATTGCTTCAGATCCTATCTCGCTGACAGATCATTTTGTGATTCCATCAAAGATTTACGTTCTGCAGCGGCAGCACTTAAATGGGGGTTCCGCAGGGGTCCATCCTGGGTCCTCTCCTATTCTCCTTATACCTATTGCCACTCGGAGCTATTTTCCGGAAACACAACATACCTTTCTATTTCTATGCCGATGACTGTCAAATTTACTTCCCCTTAAGACACAATGGTACATGCTCTATTCAACCTCTGCTCGACTGCCTGACTGACATCAGGGACTGGGTGGCTTTAAATTTCTTAGGTTTCAATGATAAGAAGTCTGAAGCCATATTGTTCCTTCCCAATGACACAATCACGAACCACTGCATCAATCTTTCTGCTCAACAAATGCTAAACAAATTTTAACCATAAAAAATCACTTCATTTTACTCTTTCACTTGTTACATTTTAAATTAATTTTCATTTTCATTTAAACTTAAAATAAAAAAAATAAAAAAGATAATGCAGCATGTGTAACATTTTAAAGTCAGTGGGTAATAAGAAATAACACTTGCACAGGTAAGTATTTTATGTTATATAAAAACAAGTATTTATGTTTAATGAAGTCAAGAAAGACCATTGTGTTTTTTGAATATTTTTTATTAGTAATTATTTTACATTTAAAATTTTTATGTATTGTGACAGAGTTCTTGTCAGCAGCTGCTGAAAGTAACTAATAAAGTAACTTAGAAATCTAACTTAGTTACTTTCCAAATCAAGTAATCAGTAACTTAACTAAGTTGCTTTTCCCAAGGACTAATCAGTAACTTAACTAAGTTACTTTTTCAATGTAACTATGCCATCACTGGTCCTCACAGACTTATTCCAGTCACTTTTTCATTAGTGGCAGGTTTTTCTTGATGAACAAAAGCATTTCTGCTTTGTCACAGAAAGGTGACTTCTTTTCTCATCTACTACATGTCCAGCCAACTAAACAGGTGCTCGCTTTCAATGCTTGTGCATGGGGCAGAGAGGTATGTTCGGGCAAGTAGAGCAAGATGAGTGAAACGATTTTCATTGATCCTCCAGTAGACCAATGGGTCCTGGCCCCTTTCGACAGGAACCTCTGATAGGTAGTTCTGTACCTGCATAGCTGAAGGGCTGGCCAGCTGTTGCTCCTTTTCAATGGTCTCCTTTAAAGACTGTGTAAAGTGAATTTCAATATTTTCTTCAATAAACATTATAAATGTCATAATTGTAATGTTGTAAATGAGTAAAAAGTCTCAAAATTGTAGCTAAATTAATTTTGGAGTTATAGATCAAACTGTGTATAACGATATGTCTGTTTCAGGATTTTTTAGGCGTGTTTTAAATGTGACCGCGTTTCGTCACGCGGTCTTCTTAAGTATAGCCCCACCCCCTGCAGCTCCAGCCGTATAAATTAGTTCTTGCCTCGGTGGAGCCGTTCACTCGCGAATCGCAGATAGCATCAGATAGCAATAGCTATAGCTCCTTTTTTGCTAAGAAAATGCGACAGGTCCATTGCATACTTAGTTATCAACGTGATTACTCTATATTTTAATCACCAACACAGACCCCGCATGCGATGTGACCGGGTCGGACCGGGTGCAGCGAGTCCGCTCATCTTCTAAAATAGCGCTTATTATTAAACACATAACAGCGGAGTTATGAATTATAGTTGTGTCCTCAACTTTAAAAACAAAACCAGAGTTGTTTGTGCACTAAAAACAGCGTAACTCTTGGAAAAAGGAGCTGCTGTTACAGCCAGAACTCAGATAAAAACAGAGCAGGTTTACTGGATCTCTGCTGCACCTGTCTGCCTCTCCACACACAGCTCAGGCTGTGAAGAACGATGCCGACCGTCACAGTGGTCACTGTCTGACTCAGAGTCTGAGTCTGGCTCTGGAGGTTCAAATGAGTAGGGCTGGAGAACTCCAATTAGGCTGCCAGCCTTCGCGAACATCTTCAGGGTGCAGGACACGGGCGCAGTACTGCGCTGAAACCACGCCCACGCGCTGACACGCCCCCAGCGTTTCAGACCAGGGCACAATTATGTTTTTTCATTATTTTTGAGACTTAATTTTATAAGGTAAACAATGTTTTTAATCAGTCAGATTTATATGGGTGATTAATAACACATATTTATGCCGTGTGACAAACTCAAAACACACATTTAATTTTACTTTACTCGGTCTTTAAGATTTCATCTTGAACTGCAAACAGTAGACTACACCTTTTTGCTGCAGATTCATCGATGTCAGGAGGTCCCACTTCAGAGAATGTTCCTGCAGCAGGTGTGCATCTGGTCCCCCCCTCTGCTGAGAAGTAGTGATTCTTGTACCTTGTTTTGCATAAACAAAGAAAGATGGGTCAATCATTGTGTTTTGTATACATTAAAAGTTTTTTAAATTGCATGTAAATAAAGAAATGCATTTCAAATTGAAATGCATTTCTTTATTTACATGCAATTTTAAAAAACATTTAAATTAAATTTAAAATAAACATTTCTTGATTGAAATTTTCAATAAAGAAATATTTATTTTAAATTTAATTTAAATGTTTCTTGAAATATAGTAGTAGGCTAAAAGTATATGTGACTAAAATAGAATATTCACAGTTACTTACCTTGGATCCAGAATAGTGGCCAAGCTGTCCAGGGGCTCATCATGCTCAAAGTTGATGAATCTTTTCACAATATCCTCCAGCAACGTAGCTTTGGCTTTACCCACACCACGGTCTGTGCATGCTTGCCTCTCCAAATCCGTTTGAGTGCAGTGATGGCTGGGATTACAGTTTAAGAGTATTTGATGACGTTCGAACTGTTCGTCAATCCACTGTGCAGTAAAACTTAACATGGACACTTACATCAGAAGTCCAGATGTCTGTTGTAAAGCTGAGTGTACAGTATTTGGATTAGCTTTTAGCGGGCTGCTGGTGTCTCTCAAAACTTGGCTGAACAACTCCGGTAATGCAACATCAGAAAAATATCTCCGACACGGCATATTATATTGTGGGCTCACGTGCTGCATCAAGCTTCTAAAACCTTTGTCCTCAACGACTGAAAAGGGCTGGTCGTCTAATGCCATGAACTCCATCACTTTCCTCGTGGTAGCTTTGCTCTTTTCGTTGCTCATAAAAGTTAACAGCGGCTGTGAAAACCACTGACTGGCTCGTTGTTAGCGCTAGCTTTAGCATTAGAATTAGCTTGGTTGCTCGCTTCAAACTTTGCATACTTGGCTGCGTGGTGATTTCTTACATGGCGAACAAGGTTTGTTGTATTAAAGGTTTTTGTTGTGGCTCCACCACGACTTACTTCAGCTTTACACAAATTGCGATCTTTTGCTCATTTTAAAATTGTAGAACTTCCAAACAGACAACATGGCTGCTCCGAGTGACCTGTGATGACTGTTTAACGCGCATGTGCAGACGTGACCTGGTGGGCGGGTCTGTTAGTCAGCTCTCTCTCACAGCAGAGCAAAAAGGAACAGCAGCTGATTTTCAGACCTTTGCGGAGGCAGATGCTATCGGTGGATGAAATCGGCTTCTCATTTAACGATCGGCTGATCGCCGATCTTTCCAAATTAAGGAAATCGGGGCCGATCGGCCGCCCGATTTATCGGTGCATCCCTACTAGTATTGTTCGCAGACTGGTGGAGGGGGGGGGTGCACAGTTCGGTTTGGTAGTTTGAAGCGCTCGGTTGGTAAGGGGGCAGGGCATCTCGAAGTATTACGTCATGAAATTAGCATATCATGATATAACTTTTTTGCCCAGGCAAGCTTTTTTTACCGGGAACGATATGATATGGCCCAGCCCTAATTGCACGACTACAACTGGTTCAGAATGCACCAGCCTAATTTTTAACCAGTATACACAAAAGAGCACATTACACCAGTCTTGGCCTCCCTGCACTGGCTACCGGTTCATCTTCGAATCCAGTTCAAAATTCTCCTGTATGTCTACAAATCACTGAACAGTCTCTCCCCCGCCTATCTCTCGGATTTGATACACCCTTATGTCCTAAGTCCTTAATACTAAAATATGAACATATTTGAACAGAACTAAAGAAAGGCTGTGTCTCTGTTTAACTTGTGATTTTTTTATTTATTTTCCAAAACCCTCCAAATGTTATCTCTATGAAGGAGTCAATTTAAGGTGTTTGTAGTTCATCATGAATATCTGCTACGGTAATTTGAGTCCTACATAGTTTTGGGGATTTGGATAAGCTAAATTGTTATTTGGTGTATGAAAAATGTAAAGCAATGATCAAATATGAACTACAAATCAGTTTTCACATTGATTCTGTTGATTTTGTTTGTCTACTTTGCCTGAATTATTACCAATCATGTAGTTTTTATGTTGAAATATTTTTTTGCAACTAGAAAGTTCAAAAATTATAATTCATAACATAACAACCATCATAATGAGCAAGTTGATTTTCAGTGATAAAATTTGTAAAGGATGACACTGGAACTGTGATTTTGTTGTTAAATAAGGTTAAATTCAAAATGATGCTATAAATAATAAATAAAATAAACTATCACAGATGGTCCTTTGTTCAGAACAAACTAACAAAATTTATTTTTTTCTGCGTTTAAAATTGTTTTTTGTAGTAATATGCTGGTATTATCATTATGCAGACAGAAGATGATGATTGTGAGGATTGTGTGGTGTGTGTGTGTGTGTGTGTGTGTGTGTGTGTGTGTGTGTGTGCACACGCGCACTTGTGTGTGTTGATGTAACATTGTCCTTAATGTTCATGTGTTTCAGTGGTTCCTGTCTATGTTTGGTGCTGATTAAAAGAAGTTCTTCAAGACTGAAGGCCTGATGTGGACCAGCAGGGCCCAGAGCCTCTTATCATAGAGTGGAAGAGAAGACCCTTGGACCAGTCTGGTG
The DNA here is from genome assembly GCA_038048925.1 of Garcialebias charrua. NCBI lineage: Eukaryota > Metazoa > Chordata > Actinopteri > Cyprinodontiformes > Rivulidae > Garcialebias > Garcialebias charrua. The sequence goes on along the minus strand of JBBPBX010026372.1, from coordinate 12,775 downwards.
GAAGACCAACTCAATATGGAGGAGACCAATATGAGGAATTTTGTCACTACAGTTCCTTTAAAGAGTGAGGAGGATAAAAACAAACTTACCAGGAACCCTGATTTAAAGAGTCACAAAGGCAGTTCCAGCTCTTCAAAGATTGACCTTAATGAGGAGGATGAAGAGGATGGTGAAATGACCAGTCCTGACTCTCTGCTAAAGAACTCATCAGACTCTGAATCAGAACATGAAGACAGTATGAAAGACTGGAAGGAGAGCAGGGCTCCTGAATCAGAGGTAAAAACTGTCAACAAATCTTTGAGCTGCTCTGAGTGTGGTAAGCAGTATGTCAGTAACCAGACTCTTCAAAGACACATGACAAGTCATTCAGGAGTGAAGTCTTCAAGATGTCTGCTTAATAAGAAATGTGTTGGAGAGAAGAAAAATGTAGAGTCATGCAGGAAAGTCCAGGCAAGACCAAAATCAATAAGCTGTGATGACTGTGGTAAAAGATTTACTTCCAAATCACATTTTAACACACACATGAGAGTCCACACAGGAGACAAACCGTTTCCTTGTGAACTTTGTGGCCAAAGATTTAGTCAGAAGGCAAGTTTAAACACACACATGAGAATCCACACAGGAGAAAAACTGTTTCCTTGTGAACTTTGTGGCCAAAGCTTTAGTCGGAAGCCCAGTTTAAACACACACATGAGAATCCACACAGGAGAAAAACCGTTTCCTTGTGAACTTTGTGGACAAAGATTTAGTCATAAGACAAACTTAAACACACACATGAGAATCCACACAGGAGACGAGCCGTTTCCTTGTGAACTTTGTAGACAAAGATTTAGTCATAAGACAAACTTAAACACACACACGAGAATCCACACAGGAGACAAGCCATTTCCTTGTGAACTTTGTGGACAAAGATTTAGTCAGAAGATAAGTTTAAACAGACACATGAGAGTCCACACAGGAGACAAGCCGTTTCCTTGTGAACTTTGTGGACAAAGATTTAGTCAGAAGACAAATTTAAACACACATGAGAGTCCACACAGGAGACAAGCCGTTTCCTTGTGAACTTTGTGGACAAAGATTTAGTCAGAAGATAAGTTTAAACTCACACATGAGAGTCCACACAGGAGACAAGCCGTTTCCTTGTGAACTTTGTGGACAAAGATTTAGTCAGAAGATAAGTTTAAACACACATGAGAGTCCACACAGGAGACAAGCCGTTTCCTTGTGAACTTTGTGGACAAAGATTTAATCAGAAGACAAATTTAAACATACACATGAGAGTCCACACAGGAGACAAGCCGTTTCCTTGTGAACTTTGTGGACAAAGATTTAGTCAGAAGACACATTTAAATTCACACACGAGAGTCCACACAGAAGTGAAAACTTTCTGACTGAAAATATTAAAATAACTTATAGGCCATGAGATGCAACTTGTATCTTAACACCCAATTAAAATTTGTTTGGATTTTGTAAAATATATTCTGTGACTATTTCCAACAAGTTCCCAAACCATGATTTGCTCCTAGTTTCTTAAGCATACTTTAAAAACAAACTAATTAAACCTTAGGTCATAATTTGGACTATAGATGTTGGTTCTAAAATACTGGTTCAGTGGTTTTGCAATAAGTGGACAGAACCAACCCATCTGTTACAGGTCCCGAGTGTCAGGACTGCTGCAACAGTGATGACACACAATCTGAAGGATGATAAAATAGAAGTCAGTAATGACGACCGTAGCGCTGTGGTTCACATCCAGATTGTGTTTGAGGCTAACCGGAAATCCATCCCAAAACCAACCTGGAAGCAACGCCTCCCAAACAAAGGTTCTGCCTCGTCATTACCTCTCCCGTCCCCACCTCAGGAAAGAACTATAAATGCAGGTTCAGGTTACTTTATTTATACCCAAGGGTAAATGTGGTTTGCAGTGGTACAAAGCATACATCCATCCATGCGCACACACAAATAAAAACAGTAAAAACATTTAGTAAAAACACTTAAAAGAAACCATAAACAGATAATGTTGCACATAACAGTGTTAAGGCTCCCCAAATCATATGTAAAATGAAAAATAAAAACATTTAACCACTAAAAGCTTCAACGTTATTTCAGTTTGTTCATTTCAGTAACAGCAGTGGGAACAAAGCTATTTTTAAAACGTGTTGTCCTACATTTAGGGACTAAAAACCTCCGACCAGAGGGAAGAAGCTGAAACTCTCCATACAGGGGATGAAGGACATCTTTTAAAACAGAAGAAGCTATCCTCTGTACCTGACTAACGTACATGGATGTTACTGAGGTTAGGGTTCCTCCGGTCAGTTTAGATGACAGCTTAACAATCTGCTGAAGGGAATTCTTTCCTCTCAGTGTAGTGTGACCAAACCATGACACCAAAGAAAAGGATAAAACAGATTCAATAAAAGCACGGTAAAACATGGTCATTATGGTTCGGTCAATATTAAAATGGTTGAGTTTCCTTAGACAATAAAGGCGCTGGTGGGCCTTTTTGCACACCTTGTCAAAATTGGTTTCAAAGTTTAATTTATCGTCTATGATTGTCCCGAGATATTTGTAAGACTGCACTGTCTCAATTGCTTGACCTTTAATTAAAGTTAATGCAGGCAGATTAACATGCCAAACCACAAACAAAATATAACTTGTATATATACTGTATTTTATATATTTTTTTTTTAGAAAATAGGATAAACTGCACATGGAAATATTTTACAATTATTAGAAAACAAAATATTGTGGTGGCATTTTTAGGTGCACCACACAACCAATCAAATTATTTGTTTTTTCAAATGGTCAAACTCCATGCAATGTTATTTGTGTAATTCCTGAGTGAATTGTGTATTAATGAAGTTAGTTACTTGGTTATATAACCAATCTCTCGTGCAGATGAACTAATTGTTTTATTGAGACTGACCTTATTGTTTATTAGGGGTGTAACGATACATAAAACTCTCAAGACAAGACGAGACAAATTACAGAGTTTGCGAGAACGAGACGAGATTTTAATATTAGTTCAAGAAAACTTCAAAGATCGGTTTTATGCCGCAAAAAGGCTTTTATTCTGTTTTAACATGTATTACAAACTCAACTGATGTCTTCATTTTACTGATTGAATCTCCTTAGACCTTAGAACGTTCAACTTTGTTTAAAAAAAATAGATATTCACGCAGGACTTTCCAAAAATTGAACATAAATATTAACTAATGCGTGCGCTAAATTTCCGCATCAGCACTGAATCTGCAGCCGTCACCAGTGTTGCCAGATTGGGCGGTTCACCGCGATTTTCCTTCTGACTTTTGCGGGTAAAGAGTGCTTTGGGTGGGTGGGACTCTATCTGGCAACACCGGTCACACCGGTGTTTACACAAGTGTGTCTTTACATCCGGGGCAGCGTCGGCAGCGCCGGGACCCTCCATCAATGTAGAGGCGTCTGCGGCACCGGGACCCTCCATCAGTAGTTGGGGCGTCTTCTATAGCAACTTCATCCGGCGAAGCCATGCTGTCCGTGACGCTGACTTGCTAGGGGCTCTGCTAGCATTAGCGAGACAACGTTACCTCTCAACGAGAGATATCGCGGGAGTTTAATATCACGAGATCTCGTACAACGAGATCTCGTTACACCTAATATATATATATAATATATATATATATATATATATATTACTACTATGTAATTCCTGTAAGCTGAATAATGTTTACATCACATCACAATGTCAAAATATGGATGAAATTATGTCATTGTTGAGGTTAAACTCCAACTTTACTGTAGTATTAGGCTACTTATACATGAAGCTAAAATGACCTGACACCATATCCTTCACCTAACAAGTGGAGTTTGCTTGCCCCTAGTGAGTTACCACAAACTCAATAACCCAGTACAGGATTTGTCCCATGACCTATTAAAGACCCACCAGAAGTAAAATGGTAAATGGACTGTACTTATATAGCGCCTTTCTATCCTCAAAGTGCTTTACTCTACAATCTGTGCCCTCATTTACCCATTCAAACAGCACTAGATCTCTACAAAGCTAATTGAACAAATAATTCTAAAGAGACTAATCAGTGCTTTAGAGCACATTCATACACTGATGGGACACACATCAGAGGCTATGAGGGGTTCAGTGTCTTGCCCAGGGACACTTCAGCATGTAACTGCTGGTGGAATCGAACCCCCAACTCTCGCATTGGAGGATGACTGCTCTAACCACTCAGCCACAGCCGCCCCACCTCCGAGGTCACACAGAACTGAAGTGTTCACTTCTCCGGTTTGTTGTTAAATAGTCTTTGAGGTGTAGAGGTGTGGTCCGTTACCACAGTTACTTTCCACATCTGTAGGTTGTGTATTCTCAATGCTGTTTATGCTTTTGTCAGGTGAAACATGTATGTGTGATACTTCATTAAATAATTATCCTTATGTGTGTGAGCCATGTTTTTTTTTTTCCTTCAACCTTTATTTAATAGACAGGTTAATCACATTGAGCCTCTGGGACTCATTTACATCTTATTTTGTATCATTTGATCTAAATGGTACAGTATGTTGTTATGCTTTGGTATCACTGTTGAATGGCGTACAGTAACAGCTGACTAGACGCTCATCACGTTCCTCCCCCTCCTCTGTAAGGAACCTTAAGTTGTTTTCTTTTATGCAAGATTGTTCTTTATAGTAGCTGTCTGAGTTTGGTTCAAACACTAGGACAAGACTAGGATCAGAACCAAGGCAGAGCAAGCATTGGGAGTTTTGTGTACTTGTAATGTAATCTCTTTTTTTTCCAAACCTTTAGTTTAATTTTCCTTTTTTTTAATAAAACACAAGAAAATAAAAAAAACAGGCAACCTCCACTCTAAAAAAAAAAGGACCAAGAAAAAGAAGTACCCAAAAAATAACTCAACCTTGCTAATATAGAGAACCAAAGCAAAAGAGGGAGAGGGAACCTCCAGAATAAAAAAAACAGACAAATACCAACTATGAACCAGAAAGAAAAGGAGAGAAAGTAATTAAGTAATAATAATACTGTAATTTAAACTAGTCTGGTACAGAGGAAAAGTTTATTTGTTTAGCCAACAGTTGCAATGGTTGCCAAACATGTAAATTGCTCAGAAGAGCCATGCAGCGACATACTGATTTTCTCAAATTTAAGGAAGTAAAGAATATCCCTGATCCAGTGCAAAAAAGAGGGGGGATGAGGTACTTTACATTTGAGTAGTATCACTCTCAGCGCAATAATGGTAATAAAAGCTAGAGCAAGGGTTGGGAACCTATGGCTCTTTTGATGGCTGCATATGGCTCGCAGACAAATCTTTAATAATAAATTAAAAAAGACGATAAAAATATAAAACATGGCCTTGAGTGGCTGGAGCCAATCACAGTTGTCCGTGGGTGACTGGAGCCAATCGGATAATGCGTCACGGACACGGGAGGAGACGTGATCAGGAAGTAAACATCCCTCCTAGCAGCTAGCTTAGCTAGTTGCGGAAACCCGTGTGATGAAGATGGCGGCTAAAAGAAAACGAGACGAAGATTATCATACTTTTCAGCTGGAATGGACAGAGCAATTTGCTTTTGTGGAGAGAGCAGGTTCTGCAGTGTGTCTGATACGCAATGATAAAATTGCATCGATGAAACGCTCAAATATAAAGCGGCACTTCGACACACGCCATGCTGCCTTTGCATCAAAATATCCTGTGGGGGACAGCAGGAAAAAAGCATGTGAAGAGCTATTGGGCAGAGTGCAAGCTGGTCAGCAGCACCTCCATGTTTGGACACAACATGGTGACTGGAATTCAGCTAGTTTTGCTGGTGCTTTAGCCATTGTGAGAAGCGGAAAGCCATTCACAGATGGTAAGTATGCCAGAACATTCATGCTTGATGTTGCCAATGAACTTTTTGACGACTTTTCTGATAAAGACAAGATAATTAAACTGATGGGTTTTATTTCAACCCTGCAACCCTTAAAGAAATGATCACACAAGAGACAAGAATCAGTTATTTGGCTTTTGCAAAAGGGGACATTGCCTCAGTAGTGTGTGAGAATGAAGCACAAGGTTCTGAGATTTGTGCAGCCTTTTATTCACTTAGAGGGTGGGTGACAACAGGTGCAAAGTACAAACACTTTTAACAGTCGTGGCAGTTTTCGTCTTGAATAACAACTGCAAGGTTAATCATAAACTGGAACATTCTGTTTGGTTTCCAGTCAACATGACCTTCTGTTAGATTGCTGGTCAGGACAAGTAGATAAAAAGATGCTGAGTTTGGTTCAAACACTAGGACAAGACTAGGATCAGAACTAAACTAAAGGTTTGGAAAAAAAAGTCAACGTGACCTTCTGTTAGATTGCTGGTCAGGAAAAGTAGATAAAAAGATGCTTGCATAAGCACTATAAAGTCTAAGTGTACATGCACTAATTTATTCATTCAACCTTTATTTATACAGGCTAGCCTCTTTGAGCCACGGGGACTCATTTACAAGAGGGACCTGTTTCACTCACACCTAGGGACAATTTAGAGTTACCAATCAGCCTAACATGCATGTTTTGGACTGTGGAAGGAAATTCGAGCACCTGGAGAAAACCCATGCATGAACGGAGAGAACATGCAAACTCCACCCAGAAAGGCTAATAGAGGTCTATAATAATATATATAGTTTATGATTAACCTTGCAGTTGTTATTCAAGATGAAAACTGCCATGACTGTTAAAAGTGTTTGTACTTTGCACCTGTTGTCACCCACCCTCTAAGACACTAATACAGTCTAAACATTGAAGTACATGAGAGAATATAAGTTTAAAATGATCAATATAGAAAATACTCTAACATTCCACCCGTTTTATCATTTAAAACTTTGTTGACAAATGTTTATTAAGATGAACAGTACAATAGTAGTGGGGCTACGTCGGTGCGGCGGTGCGGCGGGCTCTGGCGGGGGCCTGTGCATTTGTCGCTGTTGACCCCGGGGGGTCATTGTGTGTGGTCCCTGGTGGGGTTCGTCCGGTTCTTCCCCTTGGTCGGATCTGGGGAGTGGACGAGTGGCTCGTCCTGTTCGGGTGGTCCTGGGGACTCTGGGCTCGGGGTCCTTCCTGGGGTCTTGGGCTTTGATCGCCCTTTCGTCTGTCTCGGGCTTTGGGGGGACAGATCTCTGATACTTCACAATCGCTACTAAATGTTCTATTGGAGGAACCTTATTCACTTATGCATGCTCACAACCACACACAAATGGATGCAGGGATGTATATGTAGATATATGTAGATGGGTATATAAATGAATATAAATATATATGTATGTATACTGTATATATATTTGTAGGTATGGGTATGTTTATATATAGAAATCTAATGCAAGGTCATGAATATTATCAGTCTTTATGCTTGTATGTTTCGTTGCTGTGTTCTGTCATGTGCTTTGCAGGATTGTGGACGGAGGTTTGGTGTGTTTGCCTTGTGCTCTTTTTGTGGATAATTGTTGTTTTGTTGTCTCACTTTCTCTTTTCTTTCTTTCTCTCTATTAAAAAATAAAATAAAAAAAAAAAAAAATAATAATAAAATAAAAAAATAAAAAAATAAATAAAAAGATGAACAGTACAAAAAAAACTTGGGACTGATGGAAAATTGGAGGTGAATAAGACGCACCGTCGCCCTGGGTCCCCTTGCCAGTAACGGTCTGCTATTGACTCAGACTCATCTTCACATGTTGGGGGATAGTAGAGTAAAAGAAAATGTTTAAGTTTATAAAGAAAAGATTAATCTAAAAATGAATAATAAAATTCCAAAGTTTCCATCAATAACAAATAGAAGAGAATTGTCTTCTTTGTAAATCTGTTAATAATAATCTAAAAATAACTTTTAATCTGAAAATAACTTTCATCCATCCATCCATCCATCCATTTTCTTCCGCTTATCCGGGGTCGGGTCGCGGGGGTAGTAGCCTAAGTAGGGAGGCCCAGACGCAGATTGAAATAACTTTCAATCTGATAATAAATTTAACACTAGAAGTCCCAGAGAAGGGTCATTCAGCATTTCTACCTTTGGAACCCAGAGACGGGTCGAGTGACCCGAAGGATTTTAGCTAACATCCTATAATGAGCTGTTAACAGGCGCTTTTGTTTTGTAAATAAGGCCATTACTGGCGCACCACAGGAGGGGGCACACTAATTTGACTAAGGCTGCGCTTTTTTGCGCAAGTGAACTTGGCTTCTAAATCCCCCGGTCCCTTTCAGTGGGCTACATATGTTGGTCCGTCACTTGACCTCAGGTCATGTGACCTATGTTGGTCCGTCAGTTGACTTCATGTTGTGTGACCTGTGCTGGTCCGTCACTTGACCTTAGGTCATGTGACCTGTGTTGGTCCGTCACTTGACCTCAGGTCATGTGACCTATGTTGGTCCGTCAGTTCACCTCAGGTCATGTGACCTGTGTCAGTCCGTCACTTGACCTCAGGTCTTGTGACCTGTGTCGGTCAGTCAGTTGACCTCAGGTCTTGTGACCTGTGTCCGTCAGTCAGTTGACCTCAGGTCATGTGACCTGTGTCGGTCCATCAGTTGACCTCAGGTCATGTGACCTATGTCGGTCCGTCAGTTGACCTTATGTCGAGTGACCAGTGTCGGTCCATCAGTTGACTTCATGTCGTGTGACCTATGTCGGTCCATCAGTTGACCTTAGGTCATGTGACCTGTGTCGGTCAGTCAGTTGACCTCAGGTCATGTGACCTGTGTTGGTCAGTCAGTTGACCTCAGGTCATGTGACCTGTGTCGGTCCGTCAGTTGACCTCATGCCGTGTGACCTGTGTCGGTACGTCAGTTGACCTCATGCCGTGTGACCTGTGTCGGTACGTCAGTTGACCTCATGCCATGTGACCTGTGTCGGTCCGTCAGTTGAACTCATGTCGAGTGACCAGTGTCGTTCCATCAGTTGACTTCATGTTGTGTGACCTATGTCGGTCCGTCAGTTGACCTCAGGTCAAGTGACCCGTGTTGGTCCGTCAGTTGACCTCATGTCGTGTGACCAGTGTCGGTCCGTCAGTTGACCTCATGCCGTGTGACCTGTGTCTGTCCGTCACTTGACCTCAGGTCATGTGACCTGTGTCGGTCAGTCAGTTGACCTCAGGTCATGTGACCTGTGTCGGTCCATCAGTTGACCTCAGGTCATGTGACCTGTGTTGGTCCGTCAGTTGACCTCATGTCGTGTGACCTGTGTCGGTCCGTCAGTTGACCTCAGGTCATGTGACCTGTGTTGGTCCGTCAGTTGACTTCATGTCATGTGACCTGTGTCGTTGTGTCAGTTGACCTCAGGTCATGTGACCTGTGTTGGTACGTCAGTTGACCTCATGCCGTGTGACCTGTGTCGGTCCGTCAGTTGACTTCATGTCGTGTGACCTGTGTCATTTTGTCAGTTGACCTTAGGTCATGTGACCTGTGTTGGTCCGTCACTTGACCTCAGGTCATGTGACCTGTGTTGGTCCGTCAGTTCACCTCAGGTCATGTGACCTGTGTCAGTCCGTCACTTGACCTCAGGTCATGTGACCTGTGTCGGTCAGTCAGTTGACCTCAGGTCATGTGACCTGTGTTGGTCCGTCACTTGACCTCAGGTCATGTGACCTGTGTTGGTCCGTCAGTTCACCTCAGGTCATGTGACCTGTGTCAGTCCGTCACTTGACCTCAGGTCATGTGACCTGTGTCGGTCAGTCAGTTGACCTCAGGTCATGTGACCTGTGTCGGTCCGTCAGTTGACCTCAGGTCATGTGACCTATGTCGGTACGTCAGTTGACCTCATGCCGTGTGACCTGTGTCGGTCCGTCTGTTGACCTCATGTCGAGTGACCAGTGTCGGTCCATCAGTTGACTTCATGTCGTGTGACCTATGTCGGTCCGTCAGTTGACCTCAGGTCATGTGACCTGTGTCGGTCAGTCAGTTGACCTCAGGTCATGTGACCTGTGTCGGTCCGTCAGTTGACCTCAGGTCATGTGACCTGTGTCGGTATGTCAGTTGACCTCATGCCGTGTGACCTGTGTCGGTACGTCAGTTGACCTCATGCCGTGTGACCTGTGTCGGTCCGTCAGTTGAACTCATGTCGAGTGACCAGTGTCATTCCATCAGTTGACTTCATGTTGTGTGACCTATGTCGGTCCGTCAGTTGACCTCAGGTCAAGTGACCCGTGTTGGTCCGTCAGTTGACCTCATGTCGTGTGACCAGTGTCGGTCCGTCAGTTGACTTCATGTCATGTGACTTGTGTCGTTTTGTCAGTTGACCTCAGGTCATGTGACCTGTGTTGGTCCGTCACTTGACCTCAGGTCATGTGACCTGTGTCGGTCCGTCACTTGATCTCATGTCATGTGACCTGTGTCGGTCTGTCAGTTGACTTCATGTCGTGTGACCTGTGTTGGTCTGTCACTTGACCTCAGGTCATGTGACCTGTGTTGGTCCGTCACTTGACCTCAGGTCATGTGACCTTTGTCGGTCCGTCAGTTGACCTCATGTCATGTGACCTGTGTCGGTCCGTCAGTTGACTTCATGTCGTGTGACCTATGTCGGTCCGTCAGTTGACCTCAGGTCATGTGACCTGTGTCGGTCAGTCAGTTGACCTCAGGTCATGTGACCTGTGTCGGTCCGTCAGTTGACCTCAGGTCATGTGACCTGTGTCGGTACGTCAGTTGACCTCATGTCGTGTGACCTGTGTCGGTACGTCAGTTGACCTCATGCCGTGTGACCTGTGTCGGTCCGTCAGTTGACCTCATGCCGTGTGACCTGTGTCGGTCCGTCAGTTGACCTCATGTCGAGTGACCAGTGTCGGTCCATCAGTTGACTTCATGTCGTGTGACCTATGTCGGTCCGTCAGTTGACCTCAGGTCATGTGACCTGTGTCGGTCAGTCAGTTGACCTCAGGTCATGTGACCTGTGTCGGTCCGTCAGTTGACCTCAGGTCATGTGACCTGTGTCGGTACGTCAGTTGACCTCATGCCGTGTGACCTGTGTCGGTACGTCAGTTGACCTCATGCCGTGTGACCTGTGTCGGTCCGTCAGTTGAACTCATGTCGAGTGACCAGTGTCATTCCATCAGTTGACTTCATGTTGTGTGACCTATGTCGGTCCGTCAGTTGACCTCAGGTCAAGTGACCCGTGTTGGTCCGTCAGTTGACCTCATGTCGTGTGACCAGTGTCGGTCCGTCAGTTGACTTCATGTCATGTGACTTGTGTCGTTTTGTCAGTTGACCTCAGGTCATGTGACCTGTGTTGGTCCGTCACTTGACCTCAGGTCATGTGACCTGTGTCGGTCCGTCACTTGATCTCATGTCATGTGACCTGTGTCGGTCTGTCAGTTGACTTCATGTCGTGTGACCTGTGTTGGTCTGTCACTTGACCTCAGGTCATGTGACCTGTGTTGGTCCGTCACTTGACCTCAGGTCATGTGACCTTTGTCGGTCCGTCAGTTGACCTCATGTCATGTGACCTGTGTCGGTCCGTCAGTTGACCTCATGTCGTGTGACCTATGTCGGTCCGTCAGTTGACTTCATGTCATGTGACCTGTGTCTGTCCGTCAGGTGACAGACAACAATAGGTCAAGCATGTTTTAGAACACAGCAATGGGCCACCTGCATGTGCCGGCACGCACCGTATATACAAGTGCCAAGGACAAGGAGAGAGACAGTACTTGTAAGCAAAATAATTTATTTGACAGAACATCAAAGTTACAGGATAGTCAGCACAGCAGAATGAGACAATTTTATGCATAAAACTGTTCTGGAGCAGACAAAGCTTTCCGTTCAGTGGATATCCCAAAATGTTCAACTGTGAGATAACTTCAGGGTCTGTTATGTGTGAATTCAGGTCAGGGCCTCTCTTCTGACTAAGGGGGGAAGTGCAAGCAGAGTCTTACTTACCTGGTGGAAACATTGGAATGCAGTTTGTGCAGTCTGGTGTGGTGGGGGTGTCTGAGTTGTGTGCACGCATATTTATAACAAAAGGCAGTTAATGGCCCACTAATGTGGACCCACTAATGGTTGGTTTGGACTAAGGTCTTTTGACCCTCTTTCAGGACTTCTGGGGGGAGGTCGAAAATCCTGGGACTTCTAGTGTTAACACTAGAAGTCCCAGAGAAGGGTCATTCAGCATTTCTACCTTTGGAACCCAGAGACGGGTCGAGTGACCCGAAGGATTTTAGCTAACATCCTATAATGAGCTGTTAACAGGCGCTTTTGTTTTGTAAATAAGGCCATTACTGGCGCACCACAGGAGGGGGCACACTAATTTGACTAAGGCTGCGCTTTTTTGCGCAAGTGAACTTGGCTTCTAAATCCCCCGGTCCCTTTCAGTGGGCTACATATGTTGGTCCGTCACTTGACCTCAGGTCATGTGACCTATGTTGGTCCGTCAGTTGACTTCATGTTGTGTGACCTGTGCTGGTCCGTCACTTGACCTTAGGTCATGTGACCTGTGTTGGTCCGTCACTTGACCTCAGGTCATGTGACCTGTGTTGGTCCGTCAGTTCACCTCAGGTCATGTGACCTGTGTCAGTCCGTCACTTGACCTCAGGTCTTGTGACCTGTGTCGGTCAGTCAGTTGACCTCAGGTCATGTGACCTGTGTCGGTCCATCAGTTGACCTCAGGTCATGTGACCTGTGTCGGTACGTCAGTTGACCTCATGCCGTGTGACCTGTGTCGGTCCGTCAGTTGACCTTATGTCGAGTGACCAGTGTCGGTCCATCAGTTGACTTCATGTCGTGTGACCTATGTCGGTCCGTCAGTTGACCTCAGGTCATGTGACCTGTGTCGGTCAG
>JBBPBX010026371.1:14289-38155 GCA_038048925.1 Garcialebias charrua | reverse complement strand
AAGAAAGTTAATTCTCAATAGTCCAGGTATCAAATCCGCTCATTCGCTTAAGCTGATGTTTTGTAAGGCATCACAAGGTTTTCTGCAAATTTACAGCAAGTATTCAGTGTTGAGGCAAATGCTAAAAACACATTCAAGAGCATGTGTTTATGAGTACTGTTTACTGACGGCATGCTCCCTCAGCTCCAGCATGTGGCGAGCTGAAATATGTGATGAAGGAAGGAAAACTTGATTGTCATCTCAGGCAACTCTCGCCACACTTGTCTTAGACTCACTCTTTCTTTTTCTTTTTTTGGCTGTTTTTCTTAACCAAGCCAAGAGAAGAAGCAGAGTGCAAGTATCAGAATGCAATTTATGATTCATTAAGAGAAGGGGGACATTAATATTTCATGGCCCTTAGACCACCAACAAGTGTTGGAGTGGGTTTAGCAAACACACATGGGCTCTCACACACAAGTGAGTCTGCTGCGCTGCACCGTCCTCAGCTGCCTTTATGCAGCACGGTGGGATGAAAAAAAAATTGTGCACAACCGCACCCTGCACCACCATGTAAACATACATGTGCTTAACCTCATACACGTACACACTCACGATAAACACAGACCCTCTGGAGAAATTTTAATTGCTGTCTGCTGGAGGTGACATGGTGAGGAATCAGAAATAAGCCCTCCAGCAAAGTCTTCTTCGCTCTCTTCCTCTTGCTGGCTTCTACTCTAAAATGCTCACTCCTCTCTCACTTCATCCCTAGAGCATAATTACTGCTCTGTCTACAGACAGAGTATTGGTTTCCTCTAACTAAAGAGCAGCAGGCTCCTGCTTCCTCCTATCACTCCAGACCTTCGCTGGGTCGCCTCTCCTAATCATCCACTAAAAGCCTGGAACTGTATCAAAGGGGATTTGTGTGTGTGCGTGTGTGTGTGAGAGACAGCGTCTGAGTGTCGCTTTTGTGCGACTGCATGATCATTTTGGGGTGCGTCGTGTGCTCATTTGTGTATGTGCACACGTATGCACACTTATTCCCTTTCCTCACACACGGGGTATTGTGCTTCAGATCAAAGCTTTAAACCCCTCTGGGCTTGACACACTCTAGCAAGGCTGCTGCAGTGTTGACTCCGAGCTGCAGTAATTCTGCTGATACTGTATGCTGCTTTAAAAAAGTTGAGGGGGGAGTTAGCTTTTTGTGCACAATGGGGGAATCACAGATTGTTCCTATTATTCTGCAAAGGTAGTGCAGATGTTGATGGGACTGTAGAGTTAATGGGCCAGTGTGGTTTATATACAGTATATATTTAGCTGTTGAATATAATACAATATATATTACAGATTGTAACATATGATAAGTTACAATGGAAATGATTGAATCAGTAAGAAAAAAGAAAGCAATATGTGTTCAGTTATCAAACAGAACTGAAACTGTGTTGCTTATTGCAATATTTGGAATGTAGAGCACTACTGCCTGCTCTGCCCTCCCTCCCACTTGTACTGCCTTAACACAAAAAACTTTCACACATTACCACACAACACAAAGATTTTTAAAACTATCATCAAAACGGGTTATACACTCAACTCACGGTCATGTGCTCATTCAGTTTGCACTACTTCTCATATTTGCACTAATGTTTGTATTACATTACTGCCTATAGTCATACTACTGTTTACATTCACTGTTTACATTTATTACTACTGTTTACATTTATTACTACTGTTTACATTTATTACTACTGTTTACATTTACACTACTTTTTATATCTACACTACTGCTGATATATATATTATTTTTACTAGCCTTATTGCATATGCCACTTTACCTCTATACCAATATCAACTACCTCATACATATACTGTGTACATAAACTTCATATGCTGCTTTGTCACTCTATTACAAATGTCAATGTCAGAACCTTCATTTTATTTTATAGATATACTTTTTATACTTTTATACTACTATGCAAAAACTCAGGACAGTATTACACTTTTATTATTTCATTGTGTGCTTATGTCTATTAAATGTTTTAGTGTTTAAATGGTTACTGTTGCACCGAGAGACTGAGAGAAATGCAATTTCAATCATGTGTATTTCCTGTACATATTGCAGATTTGACAATAAAGTTGACTTTGACTTTTGACTTTTAGGAGGAGTTGTTGGGCCAATGTGGAAATAAGAAAGGAATTTAAGTTCAATTAACTGTGAACACTGAACATTCATTATTTATGATCATGATTCATGATGCATCCATCCAACTGTTTTCTTTGCCTACTTTGTCTGGGTCACAGGGAGCCGGTGTCTTTCTCCAGCAGTCACTGTGCAAGGTGGGGTACTCTCTGGACAGGTCCCAAGTCCATCACTGGGGCACATGAAGACACATAAAGACAAACAAGACGAACAACCATTCACTCTCTCACCTCTACCTAGGGACAATTTGGAGTTTCCAATGAACCTAACATGGATGTTTTCAGTTTGTGGGAGGACTTGGAAAAACCCAGTGTGTATGGGGAGGACACACATTAACTTCATCCAGACAGGCCCCAAACCAGGAAACAATCATGTTACCTTCTTGATAAAAGGCAACACTTCGAACCACTGGACCATTGTGCTGCCAAAGTGGAAATTATTAATGATGCAGAAAGAACTCAATAATCCAGTACAAATCCAACAATGTTCAGGCAGGTGTGACTGAACTGTTGGTGTTTTGAACCATTTTGGCATGACCACCTCAGAAGAGTTGACGGGGGAGAAGGAGGGCCCCAGAAACCATCTTATCACCAGCAAACCATTTTGCTTTTTTTCCCACTATGGGAGTGTGGTATTTGTGGGACTCCAGTGGGCAGCACGGTGGCGCAACTGGTAGAGCTGCTGCCTCTCAGCGAGAAGGTTCACATCCCGGCCGGTCCGGGGGCCTTTCTGGGTGGAGTTTGCATGTTCTCTCCGTGCATGCGTGGGTTTTCTCCGGGTACTCCGGTTTCCTCCCACAGTCCGAAAACATGCATGTTAGGTTGATTGGTAACTCTAAATTGACCCTAGGTGTGAGTGAGACATGTCCCTCTTGTAAATGAGTCCCTGTGGCTCGTATAAATAAAGGTTGAATGAATGGCTTGTGGCTTCTCGGATTAAATAAGTCCTTCAGATGAGGAACGAAACATCTCAGCAAAAAAGAAAAGAGAAACCATCCAGATGACCTGACCGAACATTACTGGATATGGAAAAAAGTAAAATAAAAAATAAAAAATAAGCTATTTAAATGCAGCTATTGAACACAAATTAAGTTATAGTGCTTATTACACAACAAGATGAGTAATATGTATATTCCTTATATGAGCATACAGTATTCCATGTAAGTCCCAATAACAATAATAATAATAACAATAATAATAATAATAATAATAATAATAATAATACAAACTACCTTCGCACAGTGACCCAAAATGGAAGAAGCGGGTAAAGATATTGGATGGATGGATGGATGGATGGATATAAACTACCAAAACTTTAGTTACCAAGAACATCATGACTTCTAAATAAACTGGATTAAGGGAATCGCAGCTTGCAGACAGTTGTCTCAATGTCCATTGAGAAATGTAATATTTCAATGGGATGTGAATGATGGACACTAGTTGGCGACTAAAACATTCAGTGAACATTGCAAGAAAATTATATTATTGGTATGTCACCTAATTCTGAGTCGTTGGGACCAATCAACCATTGAGCCAAGTTTGGAGCAGACAGATTTTGAAAATATTTTCTGGGCACGCTGGTTTTGTCCTACAGACCAAAACACGCATGTTAGGCAAACTGCACTCTACATTGTCATAGTTGTTTGTCTCATTTGTCTGTATGTGTCCCTGTGATGGATTTGTAACCTGTTCAAGGTGTAATGCTGCCTCTCACACAGTGACTGCTGGACATGGGCACCAGTGACTCCCACAGCATGGAATGGAAGAAATGAGTAAAGATAATGGATGGATGGATGAATGGATGGATGGATGGATGATTTTTTTCTACAGTTTGCAAAACTATTTTACAGAATAGCCCTGTGACAATTTGAGACCTGTCCAGGGTGTCCCCCGCCTCCCGCACAGTGATAGCTCGACATGGGCACCAGTGACCCCCACAACCCAAAAAGGAAGAAGTGGATNATGGATGGATATAAACTACCAAAACTTTAGTTACCAAGAACATCATGACTTCTAAATAAACTGGATTAAGGGAATCGCAGCAGACAGTTGTCTTAAAGGTGCTATGTGTAACTTTCTGTAGAGTGCAGAACTTAGAAAAATTTTCAACAGGCAAAGCATTCTGATCCCTCCCCCTCAGAGCCATATATGGCTCTGAGGGGGAGGCTCTGCTGAAATTCAAATTCAAGCTCTGTTTTTATTGGCTGATTCAAATTCAAGCTCTGTTTTTATTGGCTGGTTACAAACTCTGTTTTTATTGGCTGGTTAAGGACGGGTCACTCTGTGTTTTTAGTGTTTTTATAAATGCTGATAGAGAAGCAAGGGGACTATAGTTTTTTTCAGAGATTACTTTGTCTAACATCAGTCTGTCAGTAGATAGTGACAGAGTGAAGAAATATGTTAAAAATATATTGTTAGAAAAGTTACAGACTGCATTACAAAGTTACATAGTGCAGCTTTAAAAGTCAAAGTCAAAGTCAACTTTATTGTCAGAACTGCAATATGTACAGGACATACACAGGATTGAAATTGCGTTTCTCTCAGTCCCTCGGTGCAACAGTAACCATTTAAACACTAAAACACTGAAACATTTAATAAACATAAGCATAAAATAGTAAAAGTGTAACACTGTCCTGAGTTTTTGCATAGTAGTATAAAAGTATGAAAATTTACACCAACACTAAAACACTAAACATTTAATGAACATAAGCATAAAATGAAATAATAAAAGTGTAATACTGTCCTGAGTTTTTGCATAGTAGTATAAAAAGTATAAAAAGTATTTCAATGGGATGTGAATGATGGACACTAGTTGGCGACTAAAACATTCAGTGAACATTGCAAGAAAATTATATTATTGGTATGTCACCTAATTCTGAGTCGTTGGGACCAATCAACCATTGAGCCAAGTTTGGAGCAGACAGATTTTGAAAATATTTTCTGGGCACGCTGGTTTTGTCCTACAGACCAAAACATGCATGTTAGGCAAACTGAACTCTACATTGTCCCTAGCTGTTTGTCTCATTTGTATGTATGTGTCCCTGTGATGGATTTGTAACCTGTTCAAGGTGTAATGCTGCCTCTCACACAGTGACTGCTGGACATGGGCACCAGTGACTCCCACAGCATGGAATGGAAGAAATGAGTAAAGATAATGGATGGATGGATGGATGGATGGATGGATGGATGGAAGGACGGACGGACGGACGGATGGACAGATTATTTTTCTAAAGTTTGCAAAACTATTTTACAGAATAGCCCTGTGACAATTTGAGACCTGTCCAGGGTGTCCCCCGCCTCCCGCACAGTGATAGCTCGACATGGGCACCAGTGACCCCCGCAACCCAAAAAGGAAGAAGTGGATAAAGATAAAAGATGGATGGATGGATGGATGGATGGATGATGGATGTTGCCCATCATTTTATTGATCTTAAAAAAGCTAAGTCTGGTCCTCTGGACATTCAAAAAACAAAACAACCTTCAGGGTGCTAACGATCCATCGTTAGGCTGATGGTCCTCCTTGATCATGTGAGTAGCTGGTTTCAGGCTGTCATCAGCAAACTGGTTGATCCACTGTGAGAGGGTGCTATTTATAAGACTCAGCTGAATACAGCAGCTCAGACTGAGGAAGTCTTCGGACGAAAGACGAAACGTTTCTACAATTTTTTTGCTTTGTTTTGTTTTGTTTTTTGAATGTCCAGAGGACCAGACTTAGCTTTTTTAGATTTTTCTACCTGGATTATTGAGCATGCATAAGGGTATCATTTTATTGACTAAAGCTGCCCACATTGTACTGACCTAGTCTCGTTTTTTACTCACCTTGGCAGCCTTTTGACATTCATAAGTAACTTTACTAGAGTACACTTTAGAAATTAAGATAAATAAAACTGGTCAGTTTTATAAAATGTATGTTTTATTATTATCTAAGTAGCTTTAGAGCTAGACATTCAGGGGTTTACCCTTAAAGGTTACTGACATAGCTCCCATTGTGTCCAAAGACACAGCCGGTAGGAGACACCTGAGACAAAACTGAGAAAGTTTCAAGACAAGCTGTAGATGCAGCAACTCTGACTATTTTAATAAACAAAACATTTTGAATATGTTCAGAACTTAAGTGAAAAGACTGTACGTGTCTGCAATACATACAAGGAAACTAAGAATCTTTGCAAGTATTATCAGTTGTTTTGAAGACTTCCGTGTGAATGAAGTTTGCCAACTAATGTAGTCGCCAACAGTCGCAGCTCAGTGAGATTCTACCTCAAGTCATGTCACCAAAAGAAAAAAAGACTGCCCAGTTCAGAAAAACATATAATACACAATACCAAACAGAAAGTCTTACAAGAGAAGTGGCTGTATTTATTTCTCAATTGGTTTTCAAATCTATGGATCAGAAAATGATCCAAACACCACTAGAGTCCTTGACAAACATAAACAGATATATGTGCCTTACTGAAAAGGATGATATTACCAGGATAAGTTGAACTTCCACAGCTAGACAAATGCTTTTCATCGAGGGCTGAATTACATAAATGTTATTGTTTTTGGTTGTTTTTTTTCTAATTTTGGCAATACGACTCAGTCCTACTTGAGGTTGAATATCTTTCATCATAAAATGTTTTAACATCTAGTTGCTGTTGCATCATATGGAGAGGGATTAAAAAATATATATTTTGTGTTCTCTTGTCTCAGAGGGTAAAATGATGAATGGATGGTTAAATCAGTTGACAGAGGTTTTTGAGGCTGTGGGTCAGGCCACACAGGTGTTCACATTTATCGTTTAGCTGCTCCTCCATCTTTTTGTTCCCTTCAGCTTTTGTTTAGGATCTACAGGAGGGTGTGAGCTCTTTGAGTAGATGACTTCTGGCATTTCTACAGGGTTGCACATAAAAAAATAAAAAAATAAAAAAACAGCTCCATAGATCAATCTCTCAATCTCTTGTCTTTTTTAACACTCCTGGTTTTAGCATGGGAGCCTTTTGAATAATGGAGCGGACTGTGACCTTTGCCGTTCCAGTTCGTGGCGGGCTCACTGACCCTTTGGATCTTTCTTTGACACTGCCACACAGGAATACCAAGAGACCTGAAGAAGAACCTTTGATAAAAAGAAATACTATACAAAAACTGCCACTCTGATCCCAGAAATGATAGTATGTATTGTGAATTGTACCATCAACTACAGGAAGAGGAAGAAAGATGAATAGCAAACTCAAAGACAGAAGTTTTATCTTGAGCTGTCAACGCCAGCTCCTCATATGACTTAGAAGAAAATGTGTTTGTTTTCTGTGCCTCTGAATATTTGGTGAAAGACTAATATGACAGCCTTGCACTTCTAAGTGTGGTGTGATAGCAGCATCGTGTGAACATAAACTAAAAAACATCACACTTGTGTATTTTCGTTCAGTACCCTGAGCCATTTGCCTTTGTTTGCAGCTCATCTGGATAACTTTGGTTTGAAATATGATCTTAGTGATGACAAGACGAGGATATATCCTGTTAAATATGTACTTACCTCCTTTAATTCACACTGACTTAATCTGACCCTTGCATGAAAAGCATTTCAGTCACAATGTTCTTTTTTTAAAACACAATACACCTTTTTGTTTTTTTTCCTTTTGGTAAGAGGATATTTCTCACAGGAAAGCACCCACCCCGGCACTTCAGGGAAAGAGAGATTTAAAGGAAAAAAGTGTGAGACAAAAGGTGAAAAAGGGAGAGCGAAAAGAAGAAAGTACACTTGCAGGGGAGATGATATACTGATTAAAACGTGATGTAGAGCCTGAAAAACACTGATCACACAAAACACTTAACCCTCGCCCAAGGAGTCCCAAGATGTGGGAGATATTTAAAAAATCATGAGGACTCATTTCCCCCACTGTTAGGTTCAGGGCTGAAGGAAGTGGAGGTGTGAGGGAGAGAGCGACAGTATGCCGATGCATGGAAAGACGACTAAGTGCTCTTGCCAAACCGAGCGTGCAGTTAGGTCAGCAGAGCTGCACTGGGAGTGCTGAGCAATGGCCAAGTGAGAAAAGGAATCCTTCACTTTCCGTCACGTTAGGAGAAGAACACGCAGACCGTGGACCGATTCACCTAAAATGATGACCAGGCACATTAACATGGACTTCCTTTGTAACAAGAGCTCAACTTGTTATGGCTGCGTGTGAAAGCTTTCGGTGCGTGTTGTCTCGGAACAGGTGATGCCATATCACCAGTCAAATGAGTCACTGTTTGTGATCCTGAAGTGTTGGGAACAAACCAGTGAGTCACTGGAGAGCAGATGGGTTCATTTTCTCCCACTCTCTTTCCCATTTAAAATGCCCACACGGAAGCGGTGCCGACAGTCTACCACCTGTGTCACCCTTCTTGGTCAATTGCACTGAGTGATCAGTCGCAGGGAAGGTCTCGTAAGTTGACAGCCAGAAAGAGTTGCGAGCAAACTAAACCTACGGCACCGTGAATCAGCTAAAATGTGGTTAGAGGCAGAAAAAACCCTGCAGCATGTGTCTGGTTTTAGAGGCTCCAAAATGAATCGGCTTTCAGGAGAAACTTGGAACTGTGTGAGGAATCAAATGTGTTTGATGCCGAGCAGCACACCCCGTGAACACACTCCTTTTACAAATGGGATCATAGTTCTAATGGGGTTGACGGAGATCCTAGACAGTGCTGCTGCCCTTGAGTAAATGACTGACAAATTTAGCAAAGTTGTTGTTGTAGCTGCTGTTGAGCCTTGTGATCTTTGTGATCATGCTGAAATGTAGGAAACAGGGAAGAGCAAATGGATTTTAGGAGGAAAGATGTCCTTTAGATTTCCACTCCCAGCTGAAGCCACAGGCTGCTGAACCTGGGCCTGCGGCGGATGCCACCCATACATCTCCAATTCAGCTGCAGCTTTGTGTGGACTAAAAATGTCTGTTCTCCTGCACCACCAGCACCACAGCATGCACACACAGAACTGAAGAGCCCTCCTGAAGTTTTATGAAGCAAGATGTTTAGGTTTCAGAGTTCAAAAATGGAGCGTAATGAAGATGTGCCTTTTTGCGCTGTTTATCACATTATACAATGTCACATTCACTCACAGAAATGATTCATGGCATAAGTAAGTTTTATACATTTAAATCTACTTGATTTTATTTAAAAACTCATTTTTTTTATATTTATGCATTAAAATGAAAGATTATATACATCATTTAATAAATTATCTACTTTATTGAATGTAATTAGTATTACTTACTAACATTGTTTAAATAATCAAAGATATAAAAAGATATAAAACAATCAAGATTATATTATATAAATTTGTGTGACTGGTTTACATAGAAGTTATGTGAATTTAAATGGGTGAAATTGTCATGCGCATGCGCAGAACCTCACACAACGCGCATGCTCAGAACACACACACATCGCACATGCGCAGAGCCTCATTTTTGAGCGCGTTTGCTGCTTCTCTTGGGAAATATCTTCTTAACAGATACCAGTAAGTATGTTTTTTTAATCATAATGCATGAAGTTGGTTGGTATCAAAATGTTTTATAACAGGCGATTTGGATATTGACTCAGCTCGTGTTAGCTAACGGTAGAGCTAGCCAACTAATATAAGTCTTAGCTAGCGGCTAGCTACAATATAATTTTAAATTTTCGTTCGAGACAATCGCGTGCCGTGGAAGTAAAGATTCGCAGGTAAAAGAAAGGTGGGGGTACGCTGGGTTTCTTTCCCCCAGTTGCTTCTTAGCAGCTAGGAGATACACGAGTGAGTCGCAGCTCATGTGTCCGACGGCAGCCTTCTCTGGTCGGACTGTCTGTCGTAGTCCAGCCTCCTGCTCAGGGCCTATGAACCAGAGCTATGAACTAGCCACTTCACTGTTAGCTCAGTGTCTGTTAGCAATATACAGTACTGTAGGTCATAAACCACACGGCCGAATTTCTTTAAACTTGAACGTAATTACTTCGTGGTCATTTACAAACTATGAGCTGTATTCGAATTTTGAGCTAAAATTCGATTTATTTATAATTTATTTGCGCAGTGCATAACACATAACCACAAGACAAACGGAGATTTTTCTTTAACGTTTAAAAATCACAGAACCTGTCTCAACAGGTTTAATAACATTGAGTATGTCTCTTAAAAGAACGCGGTTCTAGTGAGTATCACATACAGGCTAAAACTCTTTGCGTAAGTTGCTTTTAATCCGATTTTGTTAGATGCTACTCGCAAGCTAACGGTTAAGCTAAAGGCTAAGCTAGCGGGCGTCAACAGCGCCTCTATAGCGGCCACGAAGAGTAATTACAGTCACTTTGTGATAAAAACAAGCAGAACATTTACACAGAATAGATGATGAAACCTAGTCTGCATTTAATGTAAAACAACATATTTTAAAGTTATTCTGTGCACTCCAGTTTATTTTAAATAAAACGTTTAAAATAACAAACAAGAAGCATCTTTTGACTTTGTTTTCACAAAAATCAAAACAAAGATGGCAGAACAGATTTGAACATGTCACAGGACAACAAAATCACAGATTTTTATTTAAAGTAACATCTTTAATATGCTGAGCACACAGTGCACGCGATGATTTGGAAGACGTCAAAGTGAAACAATTTAAATCCAGAAGATTTGACCATTGCGTGAATTTATTAAAGCTGCAGTATGTAGCTTTTTTTATGAACATATTTCTTCACTCTGTCACTACCTCCTGACAGACTGATGTTAGCCAGGTAATCTCTGAAAAAAATTAAAAAAAAATATTGTCCCCTTGCTTCTCCAGGTGGTAAATAAGCATTTCTAAAAAGAAAAGGTGACCCGCCATTTTCCAGCCAATAAAAACAGAGTTTGTAACCAGCCAATAAAAACAGAGCTTGAATTTGAATCAGCCAATAAAAACAGAGCTTGAATTTGAAATTCAACAGACCACAAGGGGGCAGAGCCACATATGGCTCTGAGGGGGAGGGATCAGAATGCTTTGCCTGTTGAAAATATTTCTAACTGCTGCAGTTCTACAGAAACTGCATACTGAACCTTTAAGGAACGTGAAGGACGCGGGTTCGCGCCCCGGCCACTACACACCTTGGGGTGTCTATGAGTGCACATCTAATTCTCCAGCTCCCCGAGCGCGACTACGCTGCTCGCTGCACCACCTGGTGGTGGTTGGGTTAAAGGCAGAAGACCAATTTCGTCTGTCAAGTATGGGAAACATACACAGATGACAAATGTGACAAATTATTATTATTATTAAGTTCTTGGAACCCTTGTGCTATAAAGTCAGATAAGATTTTTTTTTTAAGGTAAAGTTTTTTTTTTTCATGATGTTAAATTCCTTTTTGTTCTAACAGCTTTCTGCACAACGAACTGACCCTCGTCGAAAATAAGATTCACCTGACTTTGAATTTCAGTGATAAAAGGTATTGCAAATTTTGTCCCCAAAAGCTTTGGAACATACAGATGTTTGTGCTCCAAATAAATTATAAAAGTAATCATTTTTCTGGTTTGCAGGAAGGAGATGAAGACCAGTTTGGAGAAGTACGAGATGAACACTCAGATGAAGACGGTGAAGGAGAGGAAGCATGTGTGACCACTACACAACCAATGTAAGTGTAGTGTTCTTGTCATTAGTCAGTACTTCAGCCTTTTTATTCAGAATTTTTTTATTGTTAATTAATTCCTGTTTATGTAGTTTGGTGGAACAGGTGATGTGATGACTGTGAAGAAAAAAGATTTACATCCTCGAGACATCGATGCCTTTTGGCTCCAGCGTCAGTTCAGTCGTTTCTAACACTTTGAGATTTTTGTTAATGAAAAGTGCGTTATAAATTAAATTCATTCTTATTCTTATTATTCTATGACGATGCCATTGTCTCTCAAAAGAAAGCTGATGAAGTCTTAGAAATCCTCAAGGTTTGTCTGTCGACATTTGTTGATAGTTGACTTGTGCCCACACACACACAGATCTTTTGGACACCCTTTTTCTCCTGTTTTACAGACTGCCAGTGATGACAGAGAATGTGAGAATCAGCTGTTGTTGGGCGTCAACACATTCGATTTCATTAAAATCCTCCGTCAACACCGTCGCATGAGTAAGTCAAGTCTGGCTGGATGAAAGTTTGCTGCAACGTTCTGCCATATTGTTTTTATTTTGAAATTGTTTGTGTCTTTTCACACACACACACATAGTTCAGTATTGTACCATGCTGGCGAGCACTCAGAGTGAAGCATACAATGAACGTATCATAGGGAAAATGGAGTCGGATCAGGAGCTGTCAAAGATTCTCTACCAGGTTCAGGAGACAGAGAAGGAGGACATCATTCGGGTAAGAATTCCTGTTTGTGAAGTTATGCCATAAAACCATTTGTCTGTGTGGACCATCACAGCTCGGTTTTGTTTTCTAGGAAGAACAATCTCGCAGGGAGAGGGTGAGGAAGTCTTAGATTTTAGATTAGATTTTAGTGGTCAAGGTTAGGATCACATAGCCAATCATTCTGTTCTCTTTATATTCCAGGACATTGAATCCAGAGAGGCTGAGGCAGACATTGCGGAGAAGACCATGGGCATCTACACTGTCCGAGCAGAGGGTCGTGGTCCTGATGGTCCAGGTAATGGACGCTTTGCTGATGTTGGTGTTGTGCATGCTACATACATACATGCATGCTACATACATACGTACTACATACATTCATACTACATACATACAGAATACATACATACATGTTACATACATAACACATATATACAGTGCTTTAAAGAAATTTCTTCAAATGAACATTCACTTGGCCTAAGGATGAGCTGCTTAGATTTTAGTGGTCAAGGTTAGGATCACATAGCCAATCATTCTGTTCTCTTTATATTCCAGGTCCTTGAATCCAGAGAGGCTGAGGCAGACATTGCGGAGAAGACCATGGGCATCTACACTGTCCGAGCAGAGGGTCGTGGTCCTGATGGTCCAGGTAATGGACGCTTTGCTGATGTTGGTGTTGTGCATGCTACATACATGCATGCATGCTACATACATACATACGTACTACATACATTCATACTACATACATACAGAATACATACATACATGTTACATACATAACACATATATACAGTGCTTTAAAGAAATTTCTTCAAATGAACATTCACTTGGCCTAAGGATGAGCTGCTTAGATTTTAGTGGTCAAGGTTAGGATCACATAGCCAATCATTCTGTTCTCTTTATATTCCAGGTCCTTGAATCCAGAGAGGCTGAGGCAGACATTGCGGAGAAGACCATGGGCATCTACACTGTCCGAGCAGAGGGTCGTGGTCCTGATGGTCCAGGTAATGGACGCTTTGCTGATGTTGGTGTTGTGCATGCTACATACATGCATGCATGCTACATACATACGTACTACATACATTCATACTACATACATACAGAATACATACATACATGTTACATACATAACACATATATACAGTGCTTTAAAGAAATTTCTTCAAATGAACATTCACTTGGCCTAAGGATGAGCTGCTTAGATTTTAGTGGTCAAGGTTAGGATCACATAACCAATCATTCTGCTCTCTTTATATTCCAGGACATTGAATCCAGAGAGGCTGAGGCAGACATTGCGGAGAAGACTATGGGCATCTACACTGTCCGAGCAGAGGGTCGTGGTCCTGATGGTCCAGGTAATGGACGTTTTGCTGATGTTGGTGTTGTGCATGCTACATACATACATGCATGCTACATACGTACTACATACATTCATACTACATACATACAGAATACATTCATACTACATACATACAGAATATATACATACTACACACATACTATATACATACATTCATACTACATACATACAGAATACATAAATACATAATACATACATCATACATACATACAACATACATACAAACATACATAATACATACATACATAATACATACATACATACATACATACATACATACATACAGAATACATACATACTACATACATACATATTACATACATATTACATATATACTACATACATACATATTACATATATGCTACATACATACATATTACATATATGCTACATACATACATACATATTACATATATACTACATACATACATACATACATATTACATATATACTACATACATACATATTACATATATACTACATACATACATATTACATATATACTACATACATACATATATACTACATACATACATATTACATATATACTACATACATACATATTACATATATACTACATACATACATTCATACTACATACATACAGAATACATTCATACTACATACATACATATATACTACATACATACATATTACATATATACTACATACATACATATTACATATATACTACATACATACATATATACTACATACATATTACATATATACTACACGCATACATACATATTACATATATACTACACGCATACATACATATTACATATATACTACATACATATTACATATATACTACATACATATTACATATATACTACATACATATTACATATATACTACATACATATTACATATATACTACATACATACATATTACATATATACTACATACATATTGCATATATACTACATACATATTGCATATATACTACATGCATACATATATACTACATACATATTACATATATACTACATACATATTACATATATACTACATACATATTACATATATACTACATACATATTGCATATATACTACATACATATTGCATATATACTACATACATATTGCATATATACTACATGCATACATATATACTACATGCATACATACATAATACATATATACTACATGCATACATACATATTACATATATACTACACGCATACATACATATTACATATATACTACACGCATACATACATATTACATATATACTACACGCATACATACATATTACATACATACTACACGCATACATACATATTACATACATACTACACACATACATAATACATACATACTACATGCTACATACATACATACATGCTACATAACACATATGCAGTGCTTTAAAGAAATTTCTTCAAATGAACATTCACTTGGCCTAAGGATGAGCTGCTTAGATTTTAGTGGTCAAGGTTAGGATCACATAACCAATCATTCTGTTCTCTTTATATTCCAGGACATTGAATCCAGAGAGGCTGAGGCAGACATTGCGGAGAAGACCATGGGCATCTACACTGTCCGAGCAGAGGGTCGTGGTCCTGATGGTCCAGGTAATGGACACTTTGCTGATGTTGGAGTTGTGCTGGAAGGTGTGGAAGTCCTCCATAACCTACAGAGTGTCAGCCATGCGTGCGTGATGCTTTATGGACTGATCTATGCACTCAACTTGAGCTATCCGAAAAGCCTGACCCGTACATTCGAGGTGTACCAGAAAATCCTGATGAACCTGGACTCAGCCAAGCTGTCACCAAAAGTACAGACACTGAAACTCAAATTGCCCCAGTGATTTGGCTGGCAATAATGCACATACACAGCTACCTGATTTTTTGTCAGTTTCTCCATCATACAGACTGTTTAAATCCCTTATAGTTTTTGAAGGGTGTGTCAGGAAAATACCTGTTTAATGTTCTTTTTTTTTTCTTTTGATGTTGAAGCACTTAACAGGAAGTGATGTGTGAATGTGGCTGTGTAGGTGAGTTCTTATGCAAGTTCATAGATGGTTGGTTTCTAAAATGTTTTAGCGGGACATATTGTATTACCTCAGCTCAAACCAGATTTTTTTTCTTGAATTGTTTCCAGATTCAGTGGAGTTAAGTGTTACAAAGATTTGTTCTAAAAGGTGCTTAAGTTTCTACAAAATCCACTAAGGTGAAGTCTTTATTTTTTTTACTTGTAATATTTTAGGAAAAGTATGGCCAAAATGGGACCTATGGTCTTGTGAATATGCACAAGTGAAACTTTAATTTTGATATTATAATTTTGTGTATTTAATATGATTTGAAGTTTAATAAAGATGTTGAAAGAACAACAACTGATTGGTTCATTAAGATTGTTGGTATGAATGGAAAGGAATTGCATAAATGTTATGCATTTTGATTAATTTAGTTCATTACATATGCATAAATGACATGTAATTAAAATAAATATATGCTATTTATATTGAATAATAAACCTGATTATTATGCAAATTAAAATAATATTCTTTATGTATTTGAAATAAATACCCTCAAGATTATTCATTTAGAGTAATTATATGTTATTAATTCTGAATACATAAACCTGAGGGTTATGCATTTAAAATAAATAGGCCTTATTACATGAATGCATATGCATCATGTAAGGTTTATTTCATAGGTTTGCCTTGAAATTATCTAATAAAAAGGCACGCAATTTTGTCATTTAATAAAATTACATAAATCTTAAAAATTGGGGTTAAATATTTCTGTGAGTGTTGTAATGTGGTAAACAAATGGTTGTTAGTGGTTACATTTAGCTTTTTCAATGACTTTTAGTTGAATTCTCTTTTGGTTTTAATCATTTTTAGCCAATTTAAGTTACAAGTTAATAAGACCGCCTTTCTATTAAAATTAAAGAAAAAATAAAGTAGTAGTTCAAATGTTTTGAAGTGGGTTTTGATGGAAATGTATTAAAATGTTAATATTAATTCGTTAATATTAATTGTTACAGAAAGCTTGTAGAACTCTCTTAGTTTGGAAAATTATAGATTAGTCCTGGCCACATGGACAAGCTACTGGCTAATCCAAGCTGGGCCAGCACCAAAATGGATTGTTGTCTTGTTGTGTCTTGCTTAAGGACACTTCAGCATGCCCCAAAGGCTGAGGAGTGAACCCTCAGCTCTCAAGTTAGATACAAACTTTACTACAAAGGGGCTAAGTTGCCTTCCAATATTAACTCTGCCTTGACATTCAATTATTTTGGAAAAAATCTGAAATTCCTGCCGAGATTTTCAGGGTTGTACTAAAGGAGCTACAGCTCATGCTGCTGCAATTTGAATTTGCAAATTATCCCCAAACTCTGTATAAATAACCAGTGGTGGGATGTAACGAAGTACAAGTACTTTGTCAGTGTACTTAAGTACATTTTCTATGTACTTTACTTGAGTTAAACATGGGTACTTTCTACTTTTACTCTACTACATTTTACATGAAGTACATGTATTTTCTACTACACTGCATTTCTACAGGTATAATACACTGAGTTACAAAAGTTAGATTCTTTTTTTGCTTGTTTTTTTTGTTAGTTTGATAATAACCAATGGTGAGAGCGGAGTTGGTCCATTGAATCACTGCAAAGTGGGCAGGTAACGTTAGACCCACCTTCAAGAAGAGCTGGACCAATGATGTATATTCTACTGAGCTGGACACACCCACAGCACTGCTAACACACCCAAAATTGATTTCATCGTGGAGAGTCAGCCAGAAGATACGTGCCACTCATGGCCTTATTGAAAGACTATTGAAAGACTATTGAAACATTATTGAAAGACTATTGAAACATTATTGAAAGACTATTGAAACATTATTGAAAGACTATTGAAACATTATTGAAAGACTATTGAAACATTATTGAAAGACTATTGAATGACTATTCAGTTCAGCAGAACAGTTTCTCTCTCCCAAAAGAGCCAGACTGGACTGAAAAAAACTTTGAAAACCAACTTCGTCAGACCTTGAACAAGAAATTCTTGCTGCAACATTAAAATGTGTCAGTTCATGTTAGGACAGGAGACAAGAGATGTCTCCAAATGTCTCGACACTCAGGTCCAAGTTTTGAAAATGGTGTCAGGAAGTTAAAATATTGTTCACTATTGACCCATTACAAGGTTGACTAGACAGTATTTTAACTAGAGTTGATGACAAACTGGAGTTGAAATGATCAGTGTCTGTTCCTTTGTTAGGTCTAATGCTCTTTTTTTCAGGCAGATAGATTTCATTTACCGTAAATGTTTTTACTGCGATTAAAACGACACATTGGTTTTACTTTGTAATTGTTTTTTAATTGTTTTGTAATTGTTTTACTTTGTGTTAAATCAAAACTTTCAAAGGTATAATCATTCCTCTTTCTTATTTTGCTTAATGAAATTTAACTCTGCATGCCATCCTTGAAATTCTGATGCACAGAATCACATGTTCAAGTTGTGAACTGTGTCACAGAGTAAACACACAAAAAATCATTATCTGCAGCATTGTTCATTAAAATGACTCAACCCTATTAATGTATTACAGAAATATATACATATGGTAGGCTCACTTAATCAAACTGTAGACCATAGCATTAATCAATGTAATCAGCAAGTACTTTTACTTTGAACACTTTAAGTATTTTTAAAAGCAAGTACTTATTTACTTTTACTTAAGTAAAAACATTAATATGGTACTTCTACTCTTACAAGAATACATTTGTGTCTGTTTATTTGCACTTTTACTTAAGTACAGTGTTTGAGTACGTTCTCTACCACTGTAAATAACCATGTAATACAAATATAACAGCAATGTAAGCGCGTACAAAAAACATATTTTGCATGAACTGCTTCAAAATCTTTGACTGGTGTTGTCTTATAACAACAGTGATCAAGTGTGTTTTAACCCGGCCAAAACAATTCTGGTCAGAATTAAAAGTCATCGCTCCAAACAGAAGTCTTTGAAGAGCTATAGGCAACATGTAAGATACTGTTTGTTTATAACCTTTCCACAGAATGAGACCTCTTACGTTGTACCATGTTAATGACCAGCCCTGCAGCTTCTGCTCCATACGTTGTTACTTTGCTTCTGTTTAGTCCATCCACTCCTCGAGTTAAGATCCTGAAGAGACAATTTGAGCAGTCCATTAAGGGCTGATGAATTGGATTTAGATCCACACGCTAAGGTGAGGAAGGTCTAAACACCTCAGCTGACATCCCCATGTAGTAACCCCACAACTCCTCAGTATTGGCTCCTGCTTTTAAAATGAAATGCAGCGCTCGTGGCTGTGTTCTCAATGCAAACCCAGAGGAACTTTGGCTCGCTGACATCTGTGTTATGTTGTAAAACGGGGTTGTGCTGGGAGCGTTCTGTTTGTTTGAGACAAGACACGCTTTAATCTCATCAGCATGTTACTGAGTGATGAGGTCTCAAAGAAACACAGATGACAAAACGGGAGTTATGTTGCTAATGCAATCTTGTACATCCAGCGAGCAGCTTTTAATGTAATATCCAGGATGAGGAACAGCTTGACACTTAACATGCTTTTGATCTGCCGGTGTTGCATGCTGCTTTGAGCTTAAACATAGAATGTGAATACATGGATAAAGATAATATGAGGAATAAAAACGCACAAATAACTGAACAATTAGACAATGGAGCGTGCATAACTACAAAAACATGCCATAAGCAAAGAGAAGATGTGCAATATCTCAAATATGTTGTGTTTTCTATTTAGCTATACATCACACATAGTGGTTATATAATCATATGCTAAGATATTGGTGTTAAAATCCAAATTTTGAATTGGAACTATGATCAACTCGTGCTAGATGGTGATGAATAAGGTTAAGTTGATAAATGCTGGGGGTAATTTCTTAATTACTTTGTTTAAACGGCTCACATTTACTGTAAACACGGAGGTCATTTGAGACGATTACCATTATTCAAGTTGTAAAGTAAATATTCCACTGGAGAAGTGCCAGCGACGTCCACGTGGTTCTTCTTACAGCATCTGATAAATGAGCCTTAATTGCAAACAACCAGAATGAATTATGTTTTAAAGAGTTTTCATAAATATTCCTGCACTGGCTCATTGGCAGTATTTCCCATCAGCAGTACTTTGAGTCATTTCATCCTCAGCTGTGAATATTGCTGATGGTAAAGCTATTAAAAGCCAGCCCTGGAGTATTTGCTTCAGGACTCATTTTGCAGCCAGCCTTAACTCTTCCATGCCATGCAAGTGTTCAGCTCCAGGCTTCTCAAATAAATTAAAAATGACAAGCATGTACTGTGTTAAAATCAGGGGAAAAAAGCCATAATGTGTGGGAAGACTTAAAACAACTGGAATAAAATTTGGAACTACATAGAAAATGTAACATTTTAACCAAAAATCAGGTCAGTCTGAAATAAGAACATTTTCAATGGGACACAGCACAGAAAAGTAATTCTACTTTTTAAGTTACATACCTAAATACTTGTTTTTTTTATTGGCTTGTCGGTAAAAACTCAATCTGTCTGTCTAAGGAAGATGCACGGCAGGACTTTTGTTTAGTATTTATATTTGATTTAGTATTTGACTGTTTTGTGTTTTTTCTTTCGATGCTTTTAATTATGTTTTGTATTCTTTAATTACTGCCATTGATTTTATTGTTAAGCACTTTGGTTACAGCTGCTGTTTTTAAATGTACTTTATAAATTTGGTTTGACTTGACTAGTACAACAAAATGTCTTAAACGTGTTTTCTGTTCGGGTTTTGTGACGCAGCGATTGTTTTTTCTCTCTTTCAGCTCAAGCTGTTGGTTAGAACCAAGACATTATTACAAACAACTTATTATATTTTTATACCCCAAGCAAAGAAAATGACATTTTATTTAACTTTTTTGTCAATCTTTGAAAAACGACATGGAAACAGTAACACAGAACATGAAAATGTTCTCACTGATGCACTTGACACTAAGAAACAATGCCAGGTGTTTGATTTGAACTAATGGACAAGAGAGCAACAGTCTGCCTATCTTTTTTTGTATTCTCCTGTTATCAGAAAGTAAAATGTTACTAGCTTTGTTTGGATTTTTTTATTAAGAAATTTCTTTCATCCGTTTTGATTGATAAAACATTTTACAATGATCTAAATTAAAATTAGATGATCTGAGAATTGCAGGCCACCTGCAGGGTTTGGGACTTGTCAGCGTGGTGGAATCATCCTGGATGAGGATTCATAGCATGGATCAGTAAAAGGATTCCCACAATTGAACCATATTGGATTTGGATCGTCCAGATGGACACTGAAGGCTGCAGGAAAAGAAAACTGTCTGCCTGAAAAAAATCAACAATCAAGCTTATCTAAATATGACTCCCCAAACAGCCTTGGAAAGGGGCTAACTATCAAATTTCTCCTGGGTCATGAGTAACCGAGGACAACAACTGCATCTATCGCAACCCCCCTCCTCCTCACCGGAGAACTTTCTGTGAGAGCTTATCAGAAATGTTGGCTGGAAACATCACAGAACTGTGGCTGATCTGAACAGGGCTTATGGACTAATCTCACCTCCTAGACCTCAAATGCATATGTAATTTTTCTTAACTGTGCTTGCTGGTAGAGTTTTTTGATGTCTCATATAGTGTCCTAATAGACTAGATGTGAAATATCTTTTTTGTAATACCACTATCTACCCTCATGGTTCTTTCCCCTTTTCATATCTAAGATTGTGGTGGTGCTGATACTGGCTGTGGCTTCGTACACTGGGCCCATCTTTTGGACAACTGTGCGTATACAATCATGTTGTGACTCGATGCAATGTCAATAAAGATACCGTATTCTGATTCTGAAAAGAGCAAGGCATAAAAAATATGCTAATAATGTCTTTTTCTAAATGCAACATTTTATTTTTAATCTGTAGCTTTTGTTGGTTCTAAAATTCTATACAAAGATGTATTTGGAAAATAAAATTATATAGATTTTTTCACACATTACATCTGAAAATCATGGTCAGTAGTGAATGACTATGAATGGCACTTTTACTTTTGACCCCCTTTTTAACTCTGGAGTAAAATAATAATGATTTCATTCACAATAACACAACAAACCACTGACGGGGCAGCAAGAACTTAGATTTAAGAGATGACAGCATGGAGCTGACACAAACCATGACACAGTGCAAGGGATAATACCCGGACACTAGGGGAGTGAAAAGACACAGACAGGTACTAATGAGGCTAAGTGGGAAACACCTGGGGTGATTGGAGCTTGCAGGTGTGGGCAGGAGCAGAAACAGGAGGAAGAGAAAAAACACAGGGAGGTGCAGAAAACAAAGGACAGACAGAAACCTCTCAAATGAATGGTTTTTAAAGTTGTTTTTAAAATAGATCATTCCAACCAACGGGAATATTAAAGCCTTAGTTAGATGCTGTCAAACATAAAGAAGTGTCTGTGTCATTATTAAAAATTATTTTCACTGCTTTGAATGAGTTTTGGATAAAACAGGAAATCCACAGAGCATCTACTTCACACACTTTCTTTCTCAGGCCCAACGCTTATCTTGGTACTTAAAGTGATTCAGGTTGTTAGCTCAAATTGTGAGTCAGCATCAAAACATCTGCTTTGCATCTGTGCTTCAGTGTTAACACTACGTGTGTTTTCCTTTTCTGTTTCCTCGTGAACACGTGGATGCTGCAGCATCATGTGTGAAAGGAAGTACATCTGCGCTGCGCTGAAACCAGATTCTTAACAGGGCCTCGTTACACGCCTGGAATCAAAAGCCCGCAGAGCTGTCGTTCGCATGGCGAGCACAGGGCTAATATCACACATTGGCCGTGGATTAGTCTCTGTCTGTTGCTCAGGGTGGAATGGATAATCTCATATCTGAGAGGAAGGAGGGAGAGGAGGAGGAGAAAGGAGGGAATTCTCCCTATTAATGTCTAACCTACTAAAAATGGATTTGTGAGTGTGTCGAGATAAAGAGCTGAAAATGATCCTAAAATTATTTCCGCCTTGTGACAAGTTGCAGGGAGGGAAGGATGAGGAGACAATCATTGTGTTCATTGAAAAATTAAACACAGTGGGCTGTTGCCCCCTTTTTTTTCCTCATATTTTCTCATATTCTATAATTACTGAGTCCAAATGAACAACTGCAGATTAATAAAAAGGTGTTTACAATGATTTTTCAGATACTTGTTTTTTTTGTGTGAAGGGCAGTGTCTATATGATGTGTAGATAAAGCACTTCCTCCTGCGGGGACTGGGGTCCACACCAAATGAAGGTCACATGGACAGGTCAACCCTGCATTTCAAAGTTAACACAAACAGAACGCCATGCACGACCAAACTCAAATGACTTCAGCCAATTTACAAAATAAAACCATTACTTACAACTAGAATGTACAACCTTCATACCTACATAATCAAAAATATTTTTTTAAAAAGTAACAAATACGGCACATTATACACCCATACAGCAACAATGGCCTGGGCAAGCAAAGACCTTGTACAACATTTGACCTTGATTTGTGACCTTGACATTGGACCTGGGATTATGAAAAGTGTGTGCAACACTCTGTCTAATGATGATGCATAAGTGTATCAAGTTTAATTCAATTATCTTGAGCGGAACAGAAGTTCTGGGCGAGACAAGAGAAAGCTCAGATGATTGGAGGCCACGCCATAAAATGTCCCACTTTCGATGGGAAAATTAAAAAAAATTAAAACATTTATAAATGTTTTATGGTTGTGGGGCAGGGACTGCTGTCGTGTGATAAAGTTGTATTTTTTTTTTTTTTTATAAAACACATTGTGGATACGTATGTCCTAATATTTGCAAAAGGTTAATAATAATAATAATAATAATGAATTAATTAAGGTTTTACGTTGATGCTCTCTGGATGGAGGGTGAAACGTTTCTATAAAAAAGAAACTGTCCAGATGACCCGACTGAGAATTATTGGATTTTACATTTGTATTTTAACATATCTCCTTTGAGTGATCAAGAAAGCGTTGGACACAATAAATAATAATATGCTGGTGAAGATTCTCAGTCGTCCA
>JBBPBX010026371.1:0-12966 GCA_038048925.1 Garcialebias charrua | reverse complement strand
AATTAAGGACCATGGGAGACAGGGCATTCTGTGTGGCTGCCCCCCGCCTATGGAACTCCCTCCCTGACTGCCTGAGAGCTCCACAGTCACTGGTTGACTTTAAAAGCGGTTTAAAGACTTTTCTTTTTAAGCAAGCCTATTCTGCCTCCGCATGATTTTATCTTTGATCTTGGTTGATAGTATTACTGATTTTACTTGATTTTATCACTTGTTTTATTTATATATTTATTTATTTTTTAAGCAGGCCTATTCTGCCTTCACATGATTCTGTCTTTAATCTTAGTTGATACCATTATTGATTTTATTTGATTATATCACTTGTTTTATTGTTGTAGCACTTTGAAATTTTTATTAATTAAAAGTGGGGTATAAATTGAATTTATTATTATTATTATTAAATGCAAGAGAAAAACAGTAATAACATCTAGAATTAACTAAGAAAAACATCAACTAGTAATACACTAAGCCTAATATAGTGGAAATAAACAGCAGCACGAACATGAGTAATATGGCAAGCCAAGTTTCTCATTAATAGGTAAAAGTGGCTATTAATGGGACACTTGGCTTGCCATACTCATCTCATTCTGGAACTTCTGGGGCAAACGTCAAATCAGCTTCATTTTGCTGCACTACCCAGGTGAAATGCAGCTGATTTGACCATTGAAGTGCATTTATTAAGTAAAAGTTAAACTAAGACTGTAGGATTTCAGGCTCTGTCAACCACACTCACTCTTTTTTTCACAACAGTAGCAGTTACCACAATCAGCCACACACACCTGCACCTGATTCTGAGGAAGGACCCTAGAGGAGCTTAAAAACCTCAGCCAGACACTCCTTCAGTGCCGGAACATACCAAGTCTCTGAGACTTCCTAGTCCTGGAACACACTCAGCCTTGAACCTTCCTAGGTCTTTGGGGTTTGCTGTGAATTCTTATTCACTCGGATGATATTCACCAAGGAGACAATTCAAGGAAACTATTCAAACCACAAACCGTGGTGTTTGAATGTTTGTGAACTCTTTATAATGTTCTATATTTCTACATCAATATGACTTAAACATCATCAGATTTTCACACAAGTCCTGAAAGTAGATAAAGAGAACCCAGTTAAACAAACAAGACTAAAATATTATACTTGTACTTTTATTTATTGTAGACCAGGGGTGTTCAGACTTTTTCAGCATGCAAGCTATTCTTGAAACGATCACGTCAAAGTGATCTACCTATTATAAGGCCCCGTTTACACGAAAACAACCTGTGGAAACATTAGTGATTTTTCAATGTTTATTGGGGGTAATAAACAAAAAAATAAGCTGGTTTACATGAAAAATGCTGTAGTTTTCATGTCAGTCGGGTTGCCAAATAAGAAATTATGAACTATAGTACAGTACTGTGGCTTTAAAATTACAGTATTTTGACCTAAACTGTTGTGTTTGCTGAGTAAAGCTGTTCTAAGATTCAATTCAATTCAGTTTATTTATATAGTGTCAATTCACAAAAGAAGTCATCTCAGAGCACTGAACAGACAATTTTTTTAATGCCATGCTGCGATCTACCAGTACTACCTCCGATCTACCAGTAGATTGCGATCTACGTAATGAGCACCCCTGTTGTAGACAATGATCCAATATTACATAATTATTGGTAAAATATGTGAACCTCTAGGATCAGCAGTTAATTTGAAGGTGAAATTAGAGTCAGATGTTTTCAATCAATCAATGATGATCAGGTGTGAGTGGACAGCCTGTTTTATTTAAAGAACATGATTTATCAAAGTCTTCACAACATGTTTATGGAAGTGCATGATGGCAGGAACAGAGGAGATCTCTGAAGAGCTCAGAAAAAGAGTTGCTGATCTTCATCAGACTGGAGAAGGTGACAAAACATCTCCACAGAGTTTGGACTCCACCAATCCGCAGTCAAACAGATTGTGAACAAATGGAGGACATTCAAGACCATAACCCTCCCCAGGAGTGGTGGACCAACAAAGATCACTCCAAGAGCAAGACGTTAGTAGTGGGTAAGGTCACAAAGGAGCCCAGGGTAACTTCTAACAACTGAAGGTCTCTCTCACATCGATGTTCATGGGTCCATCAGGAGAACACTGAACATCAAAGGTGTCATGGCAGGGTTGAAGGACGAAGACACTGCTCTCCAAAAAGAACATTGCTGCTCATCCGCAGTTTGATAAAGATCAAGTCGACAAACCAGAAGACAGTTGGAAGAACGTTTTGTGAATGGATGAGAGCTGTCATTTCTAACCTGGGCCCGAAGCCGGACTATGATAATGTGCTGCTGCTGCTGCTGCTGATGACGATGATGAAGCAAGATCTTTTGTTGAAGGGACCAAAAGACTCGTTAAATTAAACCTTTGTCAGACGTAGGAGCTTTAATTATTGATCTGAGTTCATAACTCGATTAAATAAACATGAGTTTATCACACCGGGCTGTGTCAGTTATTCTGCTGAGGGACACATGAATGTGGAGAACTCACCTGAGAGAAGTTTTCTTGCTGATCACCACAGTATAAGTTATTGATTTATTCTGCTGGTATTAAAATATTTATGTTCAGCGTGTTCTTCAGCTGAAGCCCTGACACACCCGAGGCAGCGCCATCATTTCAACACACCTGTCATTAATTTGCATATTAAAACTGACTCAACGTGCACGGTTTTTAGGTCAACGCTAAAATAAATTAAAAAAACTTTAATTACTATAAATAATTAAATAATTACTATAAATATTTATAATTTATTAAGTGAGGAAAGTGGCTATCTATCTATCTATAGTAATAATAATAATCATTTTATTTAAAAGCACCTTTCAAGACACCCAAGGACACTTAACAAACAAACAGTTCAAACATTAGCAGTAGCAGATTGAAATCTAAAATACATAAAGAATATAAAATACAAAATAATATAAAATACATTTAGTAAAGTTAATGATAAGCTAGTCTAAAAAGATGTGTTTTCAGAGCAGTCTTGAACAGAGAAAGGGAGGTGGTGTTTCGAAGGTCTGGCGGTAGGGCGTTCCAGAGGTGAGGGGCAGAGCAGGTGAAGGCCCTGCTCCCCATGGTGGAGAGGCGGGCAGAGGGTACATGGAGGTGTAGTGAAGAGGAGGATCTGAGAGAGCGTGATGGGATGGAGATTTGTAGGAGGTCAGATAGATAAGGAGGGGCAAGGTTGTGGATAGATTTGTATGAGGTTCCATTTGTTTCAAAAATGAGCAGGTCATTTGTGTCGTTGGTACATGTAGTTGGTCTATGTTGCATGTAGATGTTGCATAAGCACAAGTCATATGTGTTGTTGGTAGATGTCGTTGGTCTATACTGCATGTAGATGTTGCATATGTGTATGTTGCATATGTCTATGTTGCATATGTCTATGTTGCATATGTGTTCATTGCATATGTTTTCATTGCATATGTGTTCATTGCATATATGTATTTTGCATATGTCTTTGTTGCATATGTGTTCATTGCATATGTTTTCATTGCATATGTGTTCATTGCATATATGTATTTTGCATATGTCTTTGTTGCATATGTGTTCGCTGCTTATGTGTTCGCTACATATGTGCTCGTTGCATATGTCTATTTTGCATATGTCTATGTTGCGTATGCGTTCGCTGCATATGTCTTCGCTGCATATGTGCTCGTTGCATATGTCTAAGTAGGTCATGTCTGATCGAATTGTTTATTAGATATTAATTACAAAAATGTTGTTCTTTCAATATTAGTGGTTTCAATAAATATGGTTTAAAAAATTTCCATCTACCTCGTATTTCCTTAGGCTTTAATCAGGGCAGCTAACAAGGTGAAGGGGTGTACTGTTGCCTCCCTCTAGTGGCATAGATAATTACATTAAATCAAAAATGCCAGTCTTTATTATTTATTATTAATTCTGGCATTAGGGTAATAATAATAATAATAATAATAATAATAATAATAATAATAATATTATATTATTAATACTAATAATAATAATGTGCCTGTGCAAACTAAATTTCCTTGGAATCTTCTGTAAAACCCCAGATATATTTTACAGTGAGTACCTTATCTGTACAGCCAAAATGAATAAAAACTACAAAACTCATGTGCTCTTTACATAAATTGAGCAAAAAGTATTCCTCCTCCAGTCAAACAGGTTAAGTATATTTTCTCCTCATCTCTCATTATGTCACAATAACAACAACTTTTATGAAGAACTTATTTTTCTTTCGGCTTTTCCCTTTTCAGGGGTCGCCACAGCGAGTCATCCTCCTCCACCTCACTCTGTCCTCTGCATCCTCTGTCCTCACTCCAACTACCTTCATGTCCTCTCTAACTGCATCCATATATCTCCTCTTTGGCCTTCCTCTGTGTCTTTTTCCTGGCAGCTGCATTTCTAACATCCTTCTACCAATATACCCACTGTCCCTCCTCTGGACATGTCCAAACCATCTCAGTCTGGCCTCCCTAACTTTATCTCCCAGTTGTTCAACATGTGCTGTACCTCTGATGATCTCATTCCTGATCTGATCCATCCTTGTCACTCCTAAGGAGAACCTCAACATCTTCATTTCTGACACTTCCAGTTCTATCTCTTGTCTTTTTGTCCATGTCTCATCAGAGGTAGTACATGTTAAACAACTGGGAGATAAAGTTAGGGAGGACAGACTGAGATGGTTTGGACATGTCCAGAGGAGGGACAGTGGTTTGGACATGTCCAGAGGAGGGACAGTGGGTATATTGGTAGAAGGATGTTAGAAATGCAGCTGCCAGGAAAAAGACACAGAGGAAGGCCAAAGAGGAGATATATGGATGCAGTTAGAGAGGACATGAAGGTAGTTGGAGTGAGGACAGAGGATGCAGAGGACAGAGTGAGGTGGAGGAGGATGACTCGCTGTGGCGACCCCTGAAAAGGGAAAAGCCGAAAGAAAAATAAGTTCTTCATAAAAGTTGTTGTTATTGTGACATAATGAGAGATGAGGAGAAAATATACTTAACCTGTTTGACTGGAGGAGGAATACTTTTTGCTCAATTTATGTAAATGGGTTTTGTAGTTTTTATTCATTTTGGCTGTACAGATAAGGTACTCACTGAAAAATATAGCTGGGGTTTTACAGAAGATTCCAAGGAATTTTAGTTTGCACAGGCACATTATTATTATTAGTATTAATAATATAATAATAATATTATTATTATTATTACCCTAATGCCAGAATTAATAATAAATAATAAAGACTGGCATTTTTGATTTAATGTAATTATCTATTCCCATAGGCTCACCACCTGTGGGAGGGGCCAAAGGGGTCGGGTGCATTGTGGAATGGGTGGTGGCCGAGGGCGGGGACCCTGGCGGTCTGATCCTCGGCTACAGAAGCTGGCCATTGGGACATGGAATGTCACCTCTCTGGTGGGGAAGGAGCCTGAGCTAGTGTGTGAGGTTGAGAGGTTCCGGCTAG
This sequence comes from Garcialebias charrua, assembly GCA_038048925.1. Lineage (NCBI taxonomy): Eukaryota > Metazoa > Chordata > Actinopteri > Cyprinodontiformes > Rivulidae > Garcialebias > Garcialebias charrua. The sequence continues at coordinate 7,520 of JBBPBX010026371.1, read as the reverse complement.
AAATAGTCGGACTCACCTCAACGCATGGCTCTGGCTCTGGAACCAGTTTCCTTGAGAGGGGTTGGACACTCTTCCACTCTGGAGTTGCCCCTGGTGAGAGGCGCCGAGCAGGAGTGGGCATACTTGTTGCCCCCCATCTTGGTGCCTGTACGTTGGGGTTCACCCCGGTGAACGAGAGGGTAGCCTCCCTTCGCCTACGTGTGGGGGGACGGGCTCTGACTGTTGTTTGTGCCTATGCGCCGAACGGCAGCGCAGATTACCCACCCTTTTTGGAGTCCTTGGAGGGGGTATTGGAGGGTGCGCCTCCTGGGGACTCCCTTGTTCTGCTGGGGGACTTCAACGCTCACGTGGGCAATGACAGTGAGACCTGGAGGGGTGTGGTTGGGAGGAACGGCCCCCCTGATCTGAACCCGAGTGGTGTTCTGTTGTTGGACTTCTGTGCTCGTCATGGATTGTCCATAACGAACACCATGTTCAGGCATAAGGGTGTCCATATGTGCTCTTGGCACCAGGACACCCTAGGTCGTAGTTCAATGATCGACTTTGTTGTCGTCTCATCTGATCTGCGGCCGCATGTCCTGGACACTCGGGTGAAGAGAGGGGCAGAGCTGTCAACTGACCACTACCTGGTGGTGAGTTGGCTCCGATGGTGGGGGAGGATGCCGGTCAGACCTGGCAGACCCAAACGTATTGTGAGGGTCTGCTGGGAACGTCTGGCAGAGTCTCCCGTAAGACGGAGCTTTAACTCCCACCTCCGGGAGAGCTTTGAACACGTTCCGAGGGAGGCGGGGGACATTGAGCCCGAGTGGGCCATGTTTCGCGCCTCTATTGTCGAGGCAGCTTATCGGAGTTGTGGCCGCAAGGTTGTTGGTGCCTGTCGTGGTGGCAACCCTCGAACCCGGTGGTGGACACCGGCGGTGAGGGATGCTGTCAAGCTGAAGAAGGAGTCCTATTGGGCCTTTTTGGCCTGTGGGACCCCGGAAGCAGCAGATAGGTACCGGCAGTCCAAGCGGCATGCGGCTCGGGTGGTTGCTGAGGCAAAAACTCGGGCGTGGGAGGAGTTCGGAGAGGCCATGGAGAATGACTTCCGTACGGCTTCGAGGCGATTCTGGTCCACCATCCGGCGTCTCAGGGGGGGAAAGCGGTACGCGACCAACACCATTTATGGTGGGGATGGCGTGCTGTTGACCTCAACTCGGGATGTTGTGAGTCGGTGGGCGGAATACTTCGAAGACCTCCTCAATCCTACTGGCACGTCTTCCACTGAGGAAGCGGAGCCTGGGGACTTTGGGTCGGGCTCTCCAATCTCTGGTGCTGAGGTCGCCGAGGTGGTTAAAAAGCTCCGCGGTGGCAAGGCTCCGGGGGTGGATGAGATTCGTCCTGAGTTCCTTAGGGCTCTGGATGTTGTGGGGTTGTGTTGGCTTACGCGACTCTGCAATATCGCGTGGACATCGGGGGCAGTTCCCTTGGATTGGCAGACTGGGGTGGTGGTTCCCCTATTCAAAAAGGGGGACCGTAGGGTGTGTTCCAACTATAGGGGGATCACACTCTTAAGCCTCCCTGGTAAGGTCTATTCAGGGGTTCTGGAGAGGAGGGTCCGTCGGATAGTCGAACCTCGGATTCAGGAGGAGCAGTGTGGTTTTCGTCCTGGTCGTGGAACACTAGACCAGCTCTACACCCTCAACAGGGTCCTGGAGGGTGCGTGGGAGTTTGCCCAACCAGTTTACATGTGCTTTGTAGACTTGGAAAAGGCATTCGACCGCGTCCCTCGGGGGGTTCTGTGGGGGGTACTCCGGGAGTATGGGGTACCAGGCCCATTGATATGGGCTGTTAGGTCCCTGTACGACCGGTGTCAGAGCTTGGTCCGCATTGCCGGCAGTAAGTCAGGCTCGTTTCCGGTGAGAGTTGGACTCCGCCAAGGTTGCCCTTTGTCACCGATTCTGTTTATAACTTTTATGGACAGAATTTCTAGGCGCAGCCAAGGTGTTGAGGGGATCCGTTTTGGTGGCCTTAGAATCGCTTCTCTGTTTTTTGCAGATGATGTGGTCCTATTGGCTTCATCAGCTCGTGATCTACAGCTTTCGCTGGAGCGGTTTGCAGCTGAATGTGATGCGGCCGGGATGAGGATCAGTTCCTCCAAATCCGAGGCCATGGTCTTGAGCCGGAAAAGGGTAGCATGCCCTCTCCGGGTCGGGGAGGAGGTCCTGCCCCAAGTGGAGGAGTTTAAGTATCTCGGGATCTTGTTCACGAATGAGGGAAAACTGGAGCGTGAGATCGATAGGCGGATAGGTGCAGCGTCCGCAGTGAAGCGGGCGCTGTACCGGTCTGTCGTGGTGAAGAGAGAGCTGAGTCAAAAGGCAAAGCTCTCAATTTACCGATCGATCTACGTTCCCACCCTCATCTATGGTCATGAGCTTTGGGTTATGACCGAAAGAACAAGATCTCGGATACAAGCGGCTGAAATGAGTTTTCTCCGCAGGGTGGCTGGACTCTCCCTTAGAGATAGGGTGAGAAGCTCAGTCATCCGGGAGGGACTCGGAGTAGAGCCGCTGCTTCTCCACATCGAGAGGAGCCAGTTGAGGTGGCTCGGGCATCTGGTTAGGATGCCTCCTGGACGCCTCCCTGGTGAGGTGTTCCGGGCATGTCCCACCGGGAGGAGACCCAGAGGAAGACCCAGGATACGCTGGAGGGACTATGTTTCTCGGCTGGCCTGGGAACGCCTTGGGATTCCCCCAGAGGAGCTGCTCCAAGTGGCTGGGGAGAGGGAAGTCTGGGCCTCCCTACTTAGGCTGCTACCCCCGCGACCCGACCCCGGATAAGCGGAAGAAAATGGATGGATGGATGGATCTATGCCACTAGAGGGAGGCAACAGTACACCCCTTCACCTTGTTAGCTGCCCTGATTAAAGCCTAAGGAAATACGAGGTAGATGGAAATTTTTTAAACCATATTTATTGAAACCACTAATATTGAAAGAACAACATTTTTGTAATTAATATCTAATAAACAATTCGATCAGACATGACCTACTTAGACATATGCAACGAGCACATATGCAGCGAAGACATATGCAGCGAACGCATACGCAACATAGACATATGCAAAATAGACATATGCAACGAGCACATATGCAGCGAACACATAAGCAGCGAACACATATGCAACATAGACATATGTAAAATACATATAGGAAACCCTCGAGTTACGACACCTGCGACCTACGGCAACGCAGACTTACGACAGGCCTCTTTGAAAGAATGCCGTCGACATACGACCGAAAAAACGGACTTACGACAGAAATACATTAGAAGTATGTAATCGAGATACGGCAAAAAAAGTGTGTCATTACGGCAAGCGGCAAGGTGGGGGAGGGGTACACACCTTGAGTGTTCGCGCATGACAGTGGGCGTGACCCTGTAGTAGGGGTGGGGCGACACTGCCGTACTATTTAAAGGGACGCGCCATCTTGACCAGTTGTTGAGTTTCGGCGAGAGAGAAAAGCAAACGTACGTACACTTTATCGATCATCATTAGCATTGCATTCAGTTAGCATTAGGTTTAGCGACAGTTACAGTAGTTAGCATAGGTTTAGCGAGAGGTATTTTATTAGCCACAGGTAGCATAGGTTTAGCGAGCGGTATTTTATTAGCCACAGGTAGCATAGGTTTTAGCGAGCGGTATTTTATTAGCCACAGGTAGCATAGGTTTAGCGAGCGGTATTTTATTAGCCACAGGTAGCATAGGTTTTAGCGAGCGGTATTTTATTAGCCACAGGTAGCATAGGTTTAGCGAGCGGTATTTTATTAGCCACAGGTTAGGTAGCATAGGTTTAGCGAGTTTTTTTTTTAGACATTTTTTTTTTGTGAGAGAGAAATAAAATGGGACCCAAGAGGCCTTCGAAGTCCGCTGATAAGGGTGCGGGTAAGAAACCCAGGCAGACCATAACCCTTGAGACGAAGCTAAAGATTGTTAAAATGTGTGATGGGGGCATGTCAGCGACCGAGGTAGCAGCGAAGCTAGGCTTTCCGCGTTCGACGGTGGGGACGATCAAGGCAGACAGAGAGAGAATTCTGGACCAAGTGCGTCGTTCCGCACCCATGAAGTCCACAATTATAACAAAACAGAGAACGGGTGTTTTGGTGGAGATGGAGAGGTTGCTCTTGGTTTGGATCGAGGACAATGCTCAAAGGCGCGTGCCCGTGAGCATGGCCGTGATCAGGGAGAAGGCCCGCATGATTTACAGCACGCTGAAAGGTAGGAGTCAGGGAGGGGGGGTGCGGGGGAGGAGGGGGCAGGACAGAGCGAGCCAGGCGAAGGCACGTCACAACAGAGCGACTCAGGCGAAGGCACGTCACAACAGAGCGATCCTGGAGAAGGGACGTCAAGCAGCACGTCAGGGAGGGGTGCTGTGGGAGAGGGGGACACTGGACCTGATGAATTCACTGCCTCCAAAGGATGGTTTCAGCGCTTCAAGGACAGAGCGAATTTGCACAACCTAAAAATACAGGGTGAGCATTTAATTTCTCTTATTTTTTTTTGTTACAGGTACAGGTAGTCCTTGACTTCCGATTTTTAAAAAAAATTCATTTTACTGTTTTTGTGTGCATTTAAACAGGAGAGGCAGGCAGTGCTGACCACGCAGCAGCTGAGGCCTTCCCTGACAAACTGGCTGAGGTCATCAGGGACGGCGGGTACACTGCCCAGCAAGTGTTTAATGTCGATGAGACAGGCCTGTTCTGGAAGCGTTTGCCCAACAGGACCTACATTAGCAGAGACGAGCGAATAGCAGCAGGTCACAAAGTTGGCAAGGAGCGCCTGACCTTGCTGCTTGGGGGGAATGCTTCTGGGGACTGCAAACTCAAGCCCTTGTTGATTTACCAATTTGAAAACCCCAGAGCCTTCAGTCATGTTGATAAAAAAAGGCTTCCAGTCTATTGGGCATCAAATAGGAAGGCCTGGGTAACGCTGGAAGTGTTTTCAAAATGGTTTAAGCTACATTTTGTGCCAGATGTCCGGCGTTTTTGCAATTCCCAAAATATTCCCTTTAAAGTCCTGCTGGTGTTGGACAACGCTCCAGGACACCCCCCTGATCTCACCGACATTAACACGGATGTGCAGGTGGTGTACCTTCCTCCTAACACGACCTCGCTGATCCAGCCGATGGACCAAGGGGTGATAAGTACGTTTAAGGCGTACTATCTCCAGAGGGTCATTCGTAACGCTTTGGAGGCAACCGGAATGACTCCAGGTGTCAGCCTCAAAGACTTCTGGAGAAAATACAACATCCACGATGCTGTGCTGAACATTGATCACTCCTGGAATCGTGTGACTCAGAACAACCTGAGCGGCGTGTGGAAGAAGGTGTGTCCACAGCTTGTTCAACAGGTACACGATTCCAGGGAAGTTGACAATGTCATTGAGGACGTTGTGAGGATGGGCAGGTCACTGGACCTCGAGATGGACGTGGATGATGTCCAAGAGCTTCTGGGATCAACAGGAGAGGAGCTGTCAGTGGAAGACCTCATTCTCCTCGACAGGCACGTCCCGGCTGAGGAAGGGGAGCAGGCCAACCCTAACCCACCCAAGACCTTCAGCCGGCAGGAGTTGGCATTGGCTTTCAAAGAGTTCCACAGCGGCTTGGCCCGGTTAGAGAAGCAGGACGAAGATGGGGAGAGGTTTGAGAGGGCTCGAAGAGTCATCTTGGGCGGGCTTGCGTGTTATCAGCAGATCCTGGACGAGAAGAAGCAAGAGGCTGTGCAGAGCAGCATGTTAAGGTTTGTCACCAAGGTCTCTGCAGCTCCTCCAGGATCTGCTGGTGCACCAGAAGATCCAACACCAGCCAGTCCTCCTGCAGCAAGCCAGGATGACTCCATGGACAGCTCAGCCTCTCCCCAGTAAAAGACGCCTCCCCTCTCCGCCTCCCCTCTCCCTCCCTCCAGGTGATGAATTGTTATTTTTATTTTTCTGAGTTGTGTCACGTTACACACAGTAACTTCATCTGTTAATCAATTTGTATCTGCTTCTGTTCACAGCCTGCTGCTCCTCCTCCTCCTCCACCTCCTCTCCACCAGCTCCACCATCCCATCACTGACCTGCCCACCTTCACATAACAGCACAGCATCGTGTGAAAGGTACAGCAAAGACATGTCAATGTTTTTTCCTGTAGTTTTTGTTTTATGCTACATCTACTGTAAACATCACCGCTCTCTCGACAGCCTCCAAAGCGTCACGCCCCCTTGGTCCATCAACACATGTGCACCACACCACACAGGTAAGGAGAAGTTGTTGTTGTCTGTGTTTTCATTCTTTGCAGATGTTCACGTCTGTGTGTGGGTTTATACAGAACCACCTGTTGCTCTTGCCTCATGGACCAGGCTATGGAAGTGAACTTCCACCTGTTGCTCTTGCCTCATGGACCAGGCTATGGAAGTGAACTTCCACCTGTTGCTCTTGCCTCATGGACCAGGCTATGGAAGTGAACTTCCACCTGTTGCTCTTGCCTCATGGACCAGGCTATGGAAGTGAACTTCCACCTGTTGCTCTTGCCTCATGGATGGACGTGTGTCCACTCTGTCCTGCCTGCCTGCCTCTCTCCCTCTAGCACCTCTCCATCATTGCACCACACCAATCAGGTTAGGACAAGATGTTTGCCATCTTCAGGTGTTCACAGGCCCACCTGTAGGTGCTCATGTTCATTTTTGTGTTGTTGTAATGTTTTCACAGCTCACATCGTGGACTTGGATGGACGTGTGTCCACTCTGTCCTGCCTCTGTCGTCCAGGACATCAGTCCTGCCATCTGCCTCCATCCATCACCTGTGTCAACACCTTCTGCATGTATGACTGCTGCCAAAACAAACAAAAAAACACCTTTGCTGATGGACAGAACTGTTCACATCAGGACCACACCGCTGAGCTCACACCTGGCCTAAAATGCTCCCATCATTCATGGTTGAGCACTGGCTAAGCAGTTCCATCTGATCCAGGTTTGAACTTGAGAAAAACATCAGTGTCTACCTACACTTCAGTCAAAGTAAGGACATTTTGTTTCCTTGTTTCCTTTTTCTGCTGCTTCTAGCTTTTTTTGGGTTCATGGACTTTTTCATGCACATGGACTGCACACCAACACCACATGGACTGCACTGGTTTCAAAAACATGATGGTTGCAACATGTTAACAGCTGCTGCTCAGAGAAGTGTTCATGTTTCATGGTTGACATGTTTTTGCTGCTGCTGGATGCATGGATGAATGCATGGGAGTTCCTTATCATTTGCTGGATTTTGATGTTGACACCTGCTGCACTAAGAGAGGTGATCATGTTTCCTGGTTGACATGTTTTAGCTGCTGCTGGATGCATGGATGGATGGATGCATGGGAGTTTCCTAATCATTTGCTGCATTTTGATGTTAACACATGGACTGCACACCAACACCACATGGACTGCACTGGTTTCAAAAACATGATGGTTGCAACATGTTAACAGCTGCTGCTCAGAGAAGTGTTCATGTTTCATGGTTGACATG
>JBBPBX010026370.1:24587-38156 GCA_038048925.1 Garcialebias charrua | reverse complement strand
CCCTCTCCAACCAGTGTCTCCACTCTTCAAGGGCCATCTTGATGGCCAACAGATCTCTGTTACCCACATCGTAATTTCGTTCGGCAGGGGACAGACGCCGAGAAAAGAAAGCGCAGGGGTGGATCTTACCATCTGTAGGGGATCGCTGCGAGAGCACCGCTCCCACACCTGTAGCGGACGCGTCCACCTCCACGATAAACTGACAATGAGGGTCCGGATGGGAAAGGATGGGAGCGGACGAAAAGAGTCTCTTAAGTTCCTGGAAGGCGGCCTCCGCCTCTGGGGACCAGACAAATTTACGGATGGGAGAGGTGAGTTGTGTTAATGGCGAGGCTACCTGACTGTAGTTTTTGATGAAGCGTCAGTAGAAATTTGCAAAGCCCAGGAACCGTTGGAGCTGTCTTCTGTCCTGGGGTGTAGGCCACTCTGCCACCGCTTTTATCTTCTCTGGGTCGGATCGAACCTGTCCCTCTTCAAAAATGAATCCCAGAAAGGGAACAGAAGGCACAGAGAATTCACATTTCTCAGCTTTCACATACAATTTGTTCTCCAGAATCCTTTGGAGAACAGCTTTGACATGTCTGGTGTGCTGAGCAGGGTCTTTAGAGAAAATCAAAATATCATCAAGATAAACAAACACAAAATCATCCAGGAAATCTCTCAGGACATCATTGATTAAGTTTTGAAAAACGGCAGGGGCGTTAGTGAGTCCAAAGGGCATGACCAAGTACTCATAGTGTCCTAGGGGTGTCTTAAAAGCGGTCTTCCATTCGTCCCCTTCTCAAATTCTTACTAAGTGATAGGCGTTGCGGAGATCAAGTTTAGTGAACATTCTGGAGTCCCGAAGCCGTTCAAACACAGAGTCAATTAGAGGAAGAGGATACTTATTTTTAATGGTGATGTTGTTAAGTCCCCTGAAGTCGATGCAGGGTCTCAAAGTCTTATCTTTCTTTAAAACAAAGAAAAACCTTGTACCGAAGGGAGAAGTAGACGGGCGGATAATAACCGACCTTGAAGATTCCTCTATGTATTGCCTCATAGTCTCCCTCTCTGGGCCTGACAGGTTGTACAGTCTGCTAGATGGCAGAGGGGCACCAGGAAGGAGATCTATGGGGCAATCATAGGGTCTGTGAGGTGGTAGGGAGATGGCTTTCTGTTTACTAAAAACTGGGGCAAGCGCATGATATACGGAGGGCACTCTGGAAAGGTCAATCTCTTCCTTACTGGGGGGTGAGACAGAACCAGAAGAGATGGCAGAACGTAAACAATCGACTAAACAGGCCTCACCCCAATGTTCAATCATGTTATTTTTCCAGTTAATCTGGGGGTTGTGTTTTAGCAGCCATGGGTAACCTAAAATCAATTGGGGCTTAGGGGAATCAAAAATGAAAAAATCACATTTCTCATGATGGTTACCTGACAGCACCAGGTGAATGTTTTGAGTCCAGTGGGAGATGGAGGTGATGGTCTGCCCAGTGAGACCTCTGACACTGACAGAGCTGTTTAAAGGAAGCATGGGTAGGTTAAGAAACTTCACAATATCCAAGGAAATCAAATTCTGTTCTGCACCAGAGTCAATTAAAGCCTGAGTGGAAAAATAATCTTTATCAAAATAAACAGTAGCAGGGAGACAGAAATTTTTCTCAGGAGTTGAAGTTAAATTACCCACCAATATCTCCTGATTTATTGGTGGTTCTGGCCTTTTAAACGGAGCTGACAGTTTTTCACGAAGTGGCCACGCTTTCCACAATATAGACACTCATTTGCAGAAAATCTGCGTTGTCTTTCCTCAGGGGACAGTTTTGTCCGACCCACCTGCATTGGCTCTGGTTCGGGGAAGACTGGTGTCGGGGAACTACTTCCGGTTGAGGGGCGGTCCCTTTCCAATTTACGTTCTCTGTTTCGAGTGTCGATTCTAATTACAAGACAGATTAGATCTTCTAAATCCTGGGGAGGCTCGTGTGGCGATTTGGTCCTTAATGTTGTCATTAAGCGCATTTCGGAAAGCGCTTTTTAGTGCGATCTCTCTCCATCCTGACTCTTCCGCGATCACCTGGAAACAGGATGGAGAACTCGGCGACAGATCTTGAACCCTGTCTGATTGTGAATAATCTTTGTTGCGCTTCCTCTTGCAACAGAGGGTGATCGAAAGCTAGTTTAAAGTCTCTTATAAAGTTTGTGAAGGACAGGGAGGACAAGGAACGTGAGCGGAGATGAGCGGTGGCCCACTGCAGAGCGTCGCCTTTCAGGGCAGTGACAATATAGGAGATGCGGGACGAGTCGGAGCCATACCTGATGGGTGCTTGATTGAACGCGAGCTCACACTGGAGGAGGAAACCACCCACCAGCTTGGAGTCTCCACCAAAGAGTTCGGTAGGTCTGACATCAGGTTCATGTCTGTATGTTGATGCTGGGACTGCAACTGGAGTTGGTTCAGATGGACGGGGTGGTTCGGGGCCTCTGGTAGTCATGGCGGCAACTTGTTGTCCAATAGCGTGTATCATGCTACCAAGTTCACTCTGTTGGGTGAGAAGTTTAGTTAGAGTGTGCTCATTACGTTCACTCCAGGCCTGTAGAGCTAATATTGCTTGGTCCCTCTGATTGTCTTTGGTCTGGCCTCGAGGGTCTGGTAGGCTCGAACATTCTAACATGATGTTTGCTGAATATGACCCCAAATGGCAGACCAAAGAACACGAAGACGAGCAAGTACAAAAGTGATCTTTTTATTTACAGTGCAGGAACTGGAATGGGCTGTGGAGAGAAGAGGGGAGGCGGTGAATATCCTGAGGTCCAAATGATTCTTTGCATCAGGTGCATCAGGAATGTCCAACTGGAAGGAGACCCACGGGAAGACCCAGGACACACTGGAGAGACTATGTCTCTCGGTTGGCATGGGAACAACTTGGAATCCTCCCAGAATAATTATAAGAGGTGGCTGTGGACAGAGATGTCTGGACCTCCCTGTTAAAGCTGCTACCCCCGAGACCTGACTTCAGAACAAGCAGAAGATAATGGATGGATGGATGGATGTTAATGGAAACACTTTGTCCATCTTTATTTATATTGGTGTTTTATGATAATTTTTCATCTGTTTAAATGTTTCCCCAAAATTTGTAAATAAACTGTTTTGAATCCCACAAACGATAGTTTATTTAATAAAAGTGATATTTTTGTCTTGTTTTGATTTGCCTTAGGGATGAGAATGTCCACTTGACGTTTAGCTTGTGCAAGTTGCAACAGATGCAGTTTCCTAGCCCCGCTATGTACCGGTATACTGTACTCTATGACCGTCCAATCATACGCTGTGAAAAGGCTGACATTGTTGAATGTCTGCTAGAAGGCCCCGGTGTTGCCAATTCAAAATTTGATTGATTAAAGCAACAGTTTCATTGACATTTGTTTTAACTCGCCGGTGCCTTCAGTGTTTATTCTGAAAGCCTTGAGGCAGATTTCTTTGACCCTAGTGTAGTGGAACAGGCCCTCATGCACTGACCTGGGTTTACACCTTTTCACAATCTCTCTGAAACTCTTATGCCGGGTTTCCACCAAATGCTTTTTGCGCCTCCAAAGCAGCCACTTTACATTGAAAGTCTATGTGGCCGCGCATCTTGGAGCAGCGGGGCGTGACGCGGCGCGTCTTCAGCATTTCAAGCAGCGCAACAACGCCCGGCAGTCCCTTTCCACGCATGCGCGCGTCCGCAGCAGCCGAGCCAGCGAGCAACAGAAGCAAGAATATTCTTGCTTCTGCTGCTCGCCGCGTCGCAGCAACCAATCGCGAGAGACTCTGCTATGTGATGACGCAACGACGACGGGACTTTTTAAACTTACCCCGTCGAGCCTCCGTGGCGAAAACAGCCTCCGGTAGGAAACCTGGCATTGTTAAAGTTGCTGCTGTCCACTCGAGCGTACAATCACCCCAAACATTAAAAAAATGTTTTAATCTCAACAAAGACTTTTGGAGCTGCAGTTCGGCTCGTAGAAAATCCACTCAAGTAGCGAGGCTCACGTACAGCTGATTTTATCTGCTCGGTGCACAGAAAAACAACACATATCTGACCGGGAAGGGAGCCAGACGCTCCTCCCACTGCGCGTCTGCAGACACGTTCGGTGGATACAGACATCTGTTGACAAGCAGCAAACATGGTGCGTTGGGAGCGTTTTGATGCATTTAGTGGGGATGTAGCATAACAGCATCACAGTTAGTGATACGTTAAGGTGCTACAGACGTAGAGCTCCACTTGTCTCTAGCATTCTCTTAAGCCGATTGGTTGCTGCGACGCGGCGAGCAACAGAAGCAAGAATATTCTTGCTTCTGCTGCTCGCTGGCTCAGCTGCTACGGACGCGCGCGTGTGTGGAAAGGGACTGCCGGGCGCTGCTGCGTTGCTTGAAATGCTGAAGACGCGCCACGTCACGCCCCACTGCTCCAAGATGCGCGGCCACATAGCCTTTCAATGTAAAGTGGCTGCTTCGGAGGCGCGAAAAGCGTTTGGTGGAAACCCGGCATTACACTTTTCTTGAAGCTCTGAAGGAGACAAGTGGACACTATTTTATTACATTTATTTTGAATTAAGAGACACAAATCACTCAGAAATAGACTTTCTTTAATTTGTGGTAATTCAGAATTAATGAACAGATTATCTCTTGTCATTTTTATGATTATTGGTTATTATGCATATGAACAGTATATTCTTAATATGTGAATGATCTTACTAAGCTGGTTTATTTTAAATATGCCAAAGTGAAGAACAAGTCAGAATAATCTGTTAGTATTTGTTGTAAATGTGTGACACTATGATCAAGTTGTAGACATAAGTTGTCTCCTGTCTCCTGTCCTTTCTAAAAACAATTCATCTGTTCTCAAAACTGATTCTCTGTTTTTCACACCTGCAAGTCTTCTGTTTTGTCTCTGTACTCGAAACTGTCTACTTCTCGTGTAAGAAACATTTCACCTGACGTCAACAAATCACCTCCCTACTCTGGTTACAAGAACCAATGAACGGAGAAGAAAACTCTGATGTCAGATCCTGTTAAATGTCCCAGCTTCCTGGAACAAACGAGTCTCTGACAGGGTGTGAGATGCATGGACTTCTCTCCAAGCTGTTGGACGGTGGGTCATTGAGTGAAATGGAGTCTGGAGTGAGTCAAACTAGGAACTTGCTCTTTTTGAAGCTGATAACGTCTGACCATGAGTCAAAGGGTCCGCGTGTCTCAGCAGGGTTTAACAACAAGCTCGCTGTGGAACCGATTTTGAGCTTCTAAGCTCAGAATACAATGTGTTCTCATCCAAGAGCACTTTTATTCTGAAAAGCCAACCAGGACGTGTCGTTACTATGGTCCGATTGACGCACACGTCTGAAGACGCTGAAGAACGGTAAACACATGACCAACTGGACCGCGGGAGATTGACCATTTTCACGAGGTAACAAAGTGGTCAGATGCTTTGCCAAGTGTACCGACGTTGTAGCGGAGATCGGCCGGAGAGCTGCCATGTTTCCTGGTTAAAACACACCACTCCCTCCATCTTTCATCCTTAAACTTCCTGTTTAAACTTTCTCCTCTTAAAGTTTATTACTAAAAGTAAAACTGTAAGTTTGTGTCGCAGAAATAAGTTAATATAAGATCCATTAACTTGTGTTCTGTTGTTCCTATGTTTAAATCTGCTGAAAAGTTAGTTATAGGAAATTTTGATTGATCCAATCATGTAAATATGTTTTGTGTAATTTTATGATTTGTTATTAAATGATTCTACCTTTGGTGAATCAACATAAGTTAATGTTTCATGTCTTTACATTTCATCACTGAGTCATAGAATTATTGGTATTAATCTGAAAAAGATTAGAACCCGTGAAATATTGATGATAATTTGTGTCAGTCAAACTCTGCTCAATTTACATCTAAAATATAGGTAAGTCAGCAAACTGACCTCTTCGTCCTATTTTATTACAATTGATGGCCCGTACGGGGATCGAACCCGCAACCTTGGTGTTATCAGCACCAGCTCTATTCAAATGTGCTTTGCATTTGACTTTGGTTTTCTTGAAACACACAGTTTTTACATTCAATTCAATTTGGTTTATTTAAGTAGAGCCAAATCACAACAAAGTTGTCTCAGGTCACTTTGCAGGAGCATTCACACACATAGAAAAGCCAATTAGTAAAAGTTCTCTATCTAAGGAATACAGCAGGCAAGTTGAATCTTGGCTTCGTTGCAGTCTCCCATCCTGAGCAAGCACAGTGGCAACAATGGAAAGGAAAAACTCCCTCTTTAACAGGAAGAAACCTCCAGCAGAACCAGGCTCAGGACAAGTGGCCATCTGCTTTGACCAACTGGTTTGAGAGGACAGAAGGAGAGACAAACAAACACAGAATGGTAGGTCCAGATATTGGTCTAGGTGTACCTGAAAGACAAAAAAAAAAAGTTAAGGATATAAAAATAATTACAAATACAAAACAGGTTGAGCAGATTAAGTAAAGACGGGCGGCCGTGGCGTAGTGGTAATGGCAGTCGTCCCCCGATCGGAAGGTTGGAGGTTCGAATCACGGTTCCCCACACCATGTGTCGTTGTGTCCCTGAGCAAGGCACTTAACTCCAAGTTGCTCCCGGTAGGACTGGAAAGCGCCTTGCAGGGCAGTCTGCCACTACCGGTGTATGAATGTGTGTATGAATGTGTGTATGAATGGGTGGATGGTTGGTATTGTAAAGCGCTTTGGGGCCCCTAATAGGGGGTTGGGAAGTGCTATATAAATAAGCTCCATTTACCATAAAGACAGTAGCGGAGTGAAAAAGTGTGGTCATTTTGTCCTCCAGCAGTCCAAGCCAATAGCAGCATAACTAAGGGACAGCTCAGGAAACCCAAGCCGACCCTAACTATAGGATTTAGCAAAAAGGAGAGTCTTAAAGAGGAACTAAACTCCAAATGAACTTTTTTAGCTGATAAACTCCCTAGAATGTGTCTAAAATGTTGTATAGCACTATGTCTGTGTTAATCTTCACATATTTGTGCGTATTAGTTTAAATCGGCAATATTTGGTCTAAAAACATGTTTACGGTAACCCTATGGGTTGAACAGAGGAATTGCAGCTTAATTTTCTTATTGGTCAAGGACTGTTCACTCTGATGTGTCTTGTACACTCTGATGTCACGAAAGTGGTTCAAGCAGAGCCAATCCCCTGCAGAGATGAGAAGGTCTGCGCTTCAGTTCATACCTTACATGGAAGTGGTACATTGCACTCCGGAACAGCTCTGCAGCAAAGCATATTATAGTTTTCGGAATGGCACTAGTTATTTGTATATTTTAACCTGTATTGTATGAATACTTTCCACTTCATCGAAACTATTTGGTTGTATTTGTTTTCTTATGGTGCGATGGACAAGTAATGCATGAATGCCAAGTTGGGGCAGTGGTGGAAGTGCAGGTTGGGGTCCGAGAGACCCAGGTTCAAACCCTGGTCATGGAATACCTTGTGGTATTATTTTTTTAGGCCTTTTGTTTTGGATAGATCGGGTGAGAATAGATAAATACATCTACATATTTATTCTTTGTTGTTGCTTGCTGTAAGTTGTTTGCTGGAGTTTTAGTTTGTTTTAGTTTGTTGCTAGAGGGGGCGTGAACGCAGCTCAACCACCCACCTTCTCCCCTCCTTGTCTCTCGACACTCCCATTTTCATGGGGTTTTTTGAATCTGGTCTGGGGGCGGGGCTACCGTTTCACAGTGGGTTGAGCATCTCTTTAAAGCCTGGTTTTAAAACTGGACACAGCCTCATGGACAGAAACTGGAAGTTGGTTCCACAAGAGAGGAGCCTGATAACTGAAAGCTCTGCCTTCAATTTTCTTTTTGTAAATTCTAGGAACCACAAGTAGACCTGCAGCCTGAGAGCAGTGTTCTGTTAGGAAAATATGGAACAATAAGATATGTAATATAAGATGGAACTCGGTTGTTGAGAGCTTTGTAGGTTAGAAGAAAGATTTTGAATTATATTCTGGACTTGACAGCACTTTGAGATTAGTGCATTATAAATTGAATTCATTATTATTATTATTATTATTGACAGGGAGCCATTGGAGAGAAACTAAAACTGGAGAGATATGATCTTTGAATTTGGATCAACTGAAGACGTTTTAAAGAAGTATTTGGACACCCAGATTACAAACCATTGCAATAGTCCAGTCTAGACATGACAAATGCATGAACCAGTTTTTCTGCATCATTTTTAGATAAGATGTTTCTGATTTTAGCAATATTACGCAAGTGGAAGAAGGCAGTTCTAGTAACGTTTTTAATGTGGGAAATAAAAGACTTGTCCTGATCAAAAATAACAAAGATTTGTAACATTAGAACTGGAGATCAGATTAATGCCATCTAAGGAGGGCGAAAGACTGAAAGATTCATTCCTATGGTGCTCAGGTCCAAAAACCAAAACCTCAGTCTTGTCTGTGCTCAAAAGGAGAAAATTAAGGGTCATCCAGGTTTTTATGTTTTTAAGACATGCTTGTAGTCAAAGTAACTGATTGGACTCATTGGGTTTAATGGACAAATATAATTGTGTATCATCAGCATAACAATGAAAATGTATCCCATGCTGTTTAATAACTTTATCTAATGGAAGCAAATATAAAGTAAAGAGTATTGGCCCAAGAACTGAGCCCCGAGGGACTCCATGACTAACTTTGGTGTATGCAGCAGATTTATTATTTACATTTACAAACTGGAATCTATCAGATAGATATGATTTAAATAATTTTAGAGCTGTTTCTGTAATCCCAATATATTCAAGCCTCTGTAGTAAAATATTGTGATCAACTATATCAAATGCAGCACTGAAGTCTAACAGAATCAGTGTAGACACAAGTCTATTGTCTGAGGCCATGAGAATATCATTAGTGACTTTTACTAGTGCAGTTTCTGTGCTATGTTGAGCTCTAAACCCTGATTGAAACTCTTCAAACAGATTATTTATTTGTAATGTTCACACAACTGACCTGCAACTATTTTCTCTAGAATTTTTTAGATGAAAGTTAAGTTAGATATAGGTCTATAATTGGCCAGAATTTCTGAATTAAGGTCAAACTTCTTAAGTAAAGTTTTAATTACAGCAACCTTAAAGTGCTGTGGTACGTAACTATTCATTAAAGTGCGACTAAACCCAAAATTAACTTTTTTTAGCTGATAAGCTCCCTAGAATGTGTTTAAAATGTTATCTAGCACTATGGCTGTGTTTATTCTCACATAATTGTGCATATCTGTGTAAATTGGCAATATTTGGTCTAAAAATGTGTTTACGGTAGTTCTATGGGTTGAACTGGTGGATTACACCTTAATTTTCTTATTTGTGCAAACGCTCATGTGTGACATGTCTGCTCATGTGTGATGTCACACAGGTGGTTCCAGTGGCGGTTCTAGACCAGTTGTACTGGTGGGGCCAAGCTGGGGCCAGAGGTTTTGTCAGAGGGGCACGTTCATCTCGGAGAAAAAGACAGATTCGAAATCTTACTTGACTCTTATTTTTTTAAAGCAGTGATTAACCATTGTAACCAAAGAAAATAGTTTAAAAAATCAAATGAGAAAAATATAAAACATTTTACACAGCATTTGTATTGACTGAATAAAATATATTAATAAGCAAATAAAATGATAATGAAAATAACTGTTAGGTGAAGTCTTGGTTCAGTTTCTCAGTCCAAAATTATATAACAACATTGGCTGCCCTACTATCACAGCAACTGTATTCTGCGATTTTGATGAATACAAAATCGCAGAATTTCATGATTTCTGGCATCATGATTTCTGGCAAACCGATCAACAAATGAGTGACTCATTTGTTGATCGGTTTGCCAGAAATCATCAAATTATGTTTGTATTCTGCATCTGTCTGTTAGCAAAATATCTTATGAACAACTGAACAGATTTTGATGAAACTTTCAAGAAATATTCACTGAATGGCTCTCTACGACTGGTTGACTTTTAAAGTACATCCAATTTAAGATGGCTGCCACAGCTAACTGAACTTAAACAACACAAAATTGACTACAACTCATTCAATTTGACAAAAAATTGAGATAAAATTTGGTGTGGTAGTAGCTGAGACTCATTCCCAAAGCATAAGCAAAGGACTTTTAGAATGCATAAGATCTTTCTTTAAAATTATAGCGTTATTCAGTGGTGGGATGTAACAAAGTACAAATACTTTGTAACTGTACTTAAGTACATTTTTCATGTATCTGTACTTTACATGTGGGTACTTTTACTTTTACTCCACTAGATTTTACATGAAGTATCTGTACTTTCTACTACACTACATTTCTATAATGTGTTGAGTTACAAGTTACATTCACGTTGCAGTTTTTTGATTTGTCATTACATGTAGTTTGAAAGTAACTGATGTTGAGAGGGGAGTTGGTCCATTGAATCACTGCAAAGTGGACAGGTAACATTAGACCTGCCTTCAAGAAGAGCTGGACCAGTGACATATATTCTAGTATATACGTCACTGAGCTGGGAGCACCCACAGCACCACTAACACACCCAAAATGGATTCCACCACAGAGTCAGCAAGATACACAACACCCATGGCCTTATTGAAAGATTATTGAAATATTATTGAAAGACTGTTCAGTACAGCAGGACAGATCCTCTCTCCCAAAAGAGCCAGACTGGACTCAAAAAAAAACTTTGAAAAACAACTTATTCTGAACTTGGACAAGAAATTATTGCTGCAATATTAAAATGTATCAGTTCATGGGATGTTAGGAGACAAGAGATGTCTCCAAATGTCTCGACACTCAGGTCCAAGTTTCGAAAATGGTGTCAGGAAGTTAAAATATTGTTCACTATTGACCCATTACAAGGTTGACTAGACAGTATTTTAACTAGAGTTGATGACAAACTGGAGTTGAAATGATCAGATGTTCCTTTGTTAGGTCTAATGCTCCTTTTTTCAAACAGACAACTTTTACTTAAACGTGTTTACTGCAGTTAAAATGACACATTGGTTTGTGTTAAATAAAAATGTTCAAAGGTAAAATCATTCCTCTTTCTTATTTTACTTAATGACATTTAACTCTTCATGTCATCCCTGAAATACTGACGCACAGAATCACAAGTCCAAGTGTGAACTGTGTCAGAGTAAACACAATAAAAACATGTATTATCTGCAGCATTGTTCATTAAAATGACTCAACACTATTAATGTATTGTTACAGAAAATATACGCACACTTGATGATTTTGTAAACCATTGCATTAGGTAATACATTCAGCAAGTACTTTTACTTTAATACTTTAAGTATTTTTAAAAGCAAGTACTTATTTACTTTTACTTAAGTAAAAACATTAATATGGTACTTCTACTTTTACTAGAGTACATTTTGTCTGTTTATTTGTACTTTTACTTAAGTACAGTGTTTGAGTACTTTCTCCACCACTGGCGTTATTTATTTGGAATCAATGATGTTGGTCTGTTAGCAAAATATCTCATGACCCTCTGGACAGATTTTGAAAAATCTTTCAAGAAATAATAAACGGATGTTTCTTTACTGCTGATTAACTTTTGAGTACAATTGAATTGAAGATGGCTGCAGCAGGCAATTGAAATAAGCCAAACTCAAAAATGGTTATAATTCAGTTAATTTTACAGATATGGAGTTAAGTGATTGTTTGTTTAAAGTTATTTTATATATTATTTTAAATAATGGGGTGATATAAGATTTTTTTCTTCTTTCTGCACTCTTTTCATTCAATGTTTTATTTTTGATTAATTTGTTTTATTTTGTCTCTTTTAAATGAATGAATAAATAAATTAAATAAAATAAAAGGTAGGTGTTCACTCTCTAAGAGACCCACAACGGTTCAGATCGAACCAGGTGGGTGAAAACCAAGGTCCATCGGTGGGTGGACTTCAAAAGAAATTGAAGTATGAGGACCTATACTCATGTAACTATGCGTGGTCCCAACAGAAACCCCCGAGCCTTGGAACTGCACCTCCCGCGCCTCGAACAGAACAGTTCAAGACAGGCAAAGAGTCACGAATGTCCCGGAATAATGGCCCAACACCTCTATGCTCGGAAGAGACAGAGGAAGTAAGTAGTTTGTCAGTAGATTTGAATGTTACTGTGCTTGACCAACCTGATACAATGAGTGGCGTTATCATTGATAATGACACTATCAACATTGACCAACCTGGAGCGATGTGTAGCACTGTCTTTCACAAAGACTCAGAGCACACAAATAACTCAGCGCACACTACTACCAACATTGCCATGGATGTTGACAGCAAACCAATTGCTGACACACAACAACATCCTGAAGGTCATGATGCTGACAGCCAACAAGATGCTGACAGTAAACAAGATTACACAGACAGAGTCACACGTGAACAGAAACGTGGGCCAAGACCTGTGAGGTTTCTGTGTAACTTTATACAAAGGGGGGTGGCTAAGAAAGCTTACCTGCCTATCACACTGGAAGGTGTCCTTGAGCGTGAAGCCCTCCTGGATGGCAGTTCTGATATAACTATTATGTCGGCCAAGCTGTTCGAGGAGCTGAGGACCGCCGCTAACGGTGTTGACAGGCAAATACCCTTTGAGAAATGTGCTATTGAGCTACAGGGTCTCGCAGAGACGAGAACAACCCTAACAGCTATGGCTATGGTTCACATGCAGATTGGCGAAATGACACTACGCCACCCGGTGTACGTGTCTAAACTTGACTCATTCCCATTTTTGGTTGGCCAAGATTTTATAAACCGCTTCGGCGCGATTATAGATTATGGTCAACAGAAAATGTGGAGCACAGTGAGAAAACCCCTGCCAATAAAAGTGCCTCCTAGTTGTGATACAGACTGCCTAACCGCAGGTACCGCAGAGGACACAAGGGACTGCTCATCCGAGGACGAGAGCCCGGTAAGTGAACCTTCAACTACAGGTGAGACAGAAGAGACCCAAAAGTTGGACCAAACTCTGGCCCAACAAGAGAACCTCCTCTGTGAGCTGACACATTCAGCACTCACTGAACACTACCTACCACAGGTAGTGAAAGGTGTTGAGATCCAAGGATCCCACACCGAAGACGCTGTACTGTCCTCTGAGACAGGTAATTCGGCAATCAACCAAGCTTTCGATGAAACCTTGGTTCAAGGGCATCTGAGTCCAGAAAATGACAGTCAACCAAACGCTGACAGTCACTTGGACATCATTGTTGCAGATTACGAGGACCCCTCATCAGACAAGAAGGGGGCAAACTCACATTACCTACCACAGGTAGAGAAAGGTGTGGAGATCCAAGGACCCCACACCGAGGTTGCTGTACTGTCCCCTGGGACAGGTAAATCGGCTATCAGCCAAGCTTTTGATGAAACCTTGGTTCAGGAACATTTGTGTCTAGAACTAATCAGAAATGACATAGTTTTTACAGACTCAAAGAGCCCCTCTTCAGTCAAGAAGTGGGAAGACACACACAACGACAGTGACCTGTCGCAGTCTGTACAATCAGACACACCTGCGACTGCGCCGACGGTTGTGACACACCTGAATTACACGGAAAGAGGTAAACGTAAGAAGATACGTTGGCCAAA
>JBBPBX010026370.1:0-18714 GCA_038048925.1 Garcialebias charrua | reverse complement strand
AGTCTGCCAATCCAAGGGAACTGCCCCCGATGTCCACGCGATATTGCAGAGTCGCGTAAGCCAACACAACCCCTTTTAAATGAATGAATAAATAAATTAAATTAAATATTAAATGGCTTTACATCTGCTAAGTTCATGGCATAAACCAACACAGACATGTTCCTGTTTTTAGTGTTTACATGGCTTTATATTGTAGCTGTTATGATATGATGCGCAGCCACGGAGCTCCAGGGGGAAGCTGACAGCAGCTGCCCGCAGTGCTTTAAGTGGAAAAAAATAAGTGCCGGTACCCTCCCTTATCTCTTCAGACAGGCTTTTGGTTAATTTTGTACATTGATTTTAGAGTTTGTTATGTTTTACCTTTTTGTATAGTACTTCTGTGATTTTAAGATTTTATTTTTCCTTTTGTAAAGCACTACAGTATGTGACTCTCATGTCTGTGAAATGTGCTATATAAATAAAACATACTTACTAAAAGTAAAAACTCATTTCTTAAATATGCTGGTGAAGATGTTTTGCCAGAAATTTTGAATAAAGTAGAAGCCATTTCCTGCATTCTGGTGTATTTTAACAAGTTGTTAAACATCTATGTTTACCTACATGTAAACACTTGATTCAATAACTATTTTAGAGACATCTAACAAAATAAAGTCAGGTCCTGTGGACAGATTAAAAAATTGTTTAAATTATTATTGATCATGAATCAGGATATTTTAGAGACACCTCATTCAACTAGATCATATAGACATCATCCTGTTTTTAAACTCACTCCTGTGGCTATAATTAAATTAATGTGACACTTTATCACAGTGGCTTTAGGGGTGCAATTGACTTTTATTTTGTTAATTTTTATTTAGTTTTATTTGTAACACAACATGCCATTTTACTAAACAATGGTGACACTCAACTGCATGTATAAAAATATTAACTTTACCCAATGAACAGGTGACATTTTAATAACCACCAACAGTGAATTTAGGAGGGGTTTTTACTGTTTCTGATTTAGTGATAGATGTGGTTTAATGTAGAGACTTGCCTGCAGCTGTTCCTTCATACACACCGTGGTGAAGTTAGTTTATGACTCTGTCATGTTTTCATCAGCTGGGTTCTCTCGTATCGTCAAGAAACACTGCCTGTTCTACTTCCGCCTCCCTCGCGCTCTGTCGCGTTGCAGAGTTTGTTTGTTTTTTAACAGATTTCGCTGTTGTCTCCTCCCCCCGTCTGTCCTGAGGTTGTGATTGGCCAAATGACGCGCTCCACCAAAGATGTTTTATTGTCGAGAAGATGCATTGCTCTGTCTTGAAATCCAGTCAGGGGGAAATTATGCCGTCTGCCATGGGTCTTTCAAGTGAAGAAGACGAAAATAAGTTCCGGAACGCACCTTACTCTTAAAAAAAGTCCCGGTACTCTCAGGGTTAAATTTTAGAAGTGGTGGAACTGGGTTCCGGTGAGTTCCGGCCCACTTAAAGCACTGGCTGCCCGGAAACAGAGCCCCCATCCCGGCATGAAAAAGAAAAACACACCGCTGAAGCCCCGGAGCTCGAATGTCCGGCGTAAAACTAACTTGACCGCGGTTTAATGTGACGCAGATGTGTTTACTGTATATAGCTCTGCAGACATTGAATGTTGTTGTCTTGCGGTGTTTAAATACTTCCACACAGCGGACACATGTTACTTTGTTACGATGAAAAGTCGGCTAGCTGCTAGGCTAGCTAACATGTTACTCACCAGTGTCAGATCTTGCGACAGAAACAAGTGTCCAGCTCCATGTAAACAGTGATCCATAACCAATTGTGACCAGCTCCATGTAAAGAATCCATAAACAAACGACCCGCTTTTTGAAAACGATGCCAAAACAAACCCAACAGAGTACTCAGTCAGCTCCTCACGCTGCAGCTGGCTGCAAACTATGACATGGATTTCCTGAATGTGAGGCGGGTCTTATTACTCTGGGATCATGAGACACGCCTCCGTTCAGGAAATCCATTCCATAGTTTGAAGCCAACGTGCATCATGGATCAGAAAATATCGGCAGGTTGGATCAAAAATCTGATACGTAAATTATGCTGGTATCGGATGGTTTCCGCTTCTTGCTCAGAGGGCGGGCCAGAGGGAGGGCCAGGCTCCGTGATACACGGGCACCGGCCCGTGTGGGCCCGTGTCGAGAACCGCCACAGAGTGGTTCAAGCAGAGCCAATCCCCTGCAGAGATGAGAAGTGCATACCTTATATGGAAGTGCTGCATTTCACTCCTGACAAGCGGTTTTATTTTTCTTTTCATTTTCATTTTTTTAGGCCTTTGGTTTTGGATGGAATGGGTGGAATGGATAAATACATCTACATGTTTATTCTTTGTTGTTGCTTGGTGTATGTTGTTGGCTAGAGGTTTAATTTGCTTTAGGTTGTTGCAGGTGGAGGCGTGAACAAAAGCACAACTCTACCTCCACCCCTCCTTGTCTCTCGACACGCCCATTTTCAGGGAGATTTTGGAAGGAGTTACCGTCTCAACCTGGGTTTAGTCTCACTTTAAAGACAAATTAAGTAGATTAAAAATGTGGACATTAATTAGGGGAAACACCTCGTTAAACAGCCTGGTTGGGATGGGATCTAGCAGACATGTGGATGGTTTGGACGAGGCTATTATTTTTGACAACTAAGAGAGCTCAAAAGGACAAAAACAGCCCAAGCACAAATCAGGCTCTAGAGACATTTTAAAAGTTGTCTCATTTGACAGGAGACTAGGGATAGTACAAGTAGAAGGAAGGATGGCTTGAATTTTCTCTCTAATTGAAATAATTTTATTTATAAAGAATCTCATGAAGTCATCACTACTTATAGTTGTAGGGATACTGTACTTGGTTCAACAGAGATGGGACTTTTAATTAGTCTAGCAATAGTACTAAACAGAAACCTAGGGTTATTTTTATTCTCATCTAAAACAAAGACATTTGATCAGTTTGAATGATTACAAAAGAAACTTCCAAATTTCTAGTAGGTATAAGGAAGAAAGTTGCTGAATGTGATTTTGGGCTGTAGCTGCATTGGGCCATTCAAAACGTCTTCAGAAATGTTCTAGTTTGCCTGTATGATGCACATCTTCGTAGGGATTCTAACTCTTCCTGCAGGTTCCTGAGTCCAGAGGCGGAGCCATCTACCAACAGATAAGAGTCATCCCATTAATGAAAACCAGGACCATAAGAGTATGCATAAGAGCTTCCTTCCCTGCTAGCACATTACTTACCTTCTGGTACTTGTGCTATCAGCCTCCTTGTTTTATTCCTAGACCCAAGTAATCTTACCTTGTACTCTCCTCACATTCTCACAGAACCTGGTTCCTGAGCATCCTGTCCTGGACCTTTGCCGATGTCCTTGAATCCCCTTCCACCAACAACCTATGAGATCTACAACCTGCACTGTCTAACTACTCTTCACAGCTCCTGATGTCTGTCCTTTCCGCCCAGGGTTCCCAGGGCATTCCTACTGTACATATTAAATATTATCTTATCACTATAAATAAATTCCTTTATATCATAAAGGGTTTTGAGTCTGTTGTCCTCAGTCTGTTCACTCTGGGTCACAACCTGTTGTGACAGTCTTACCCTTTTCCAATACTTGCTCCTTAGCATCATCCCCTGTGCCTGTCCACATCACACAGTGATCCACACGCTCTGACAGCTCAATCCGTCAAAAGGTAACGACATCAGCGTGACAGGAGGAGAAAAAAGCAGCCTTTTGAAATTCCTGGCTTGCTGTTGTATAAGTGGCTTTTTTGTCCCTGCTTCGGTGATGACATTTGCCTGATTTTTTTTCTTTCAGGAATGAACAGATGACAGACAAAAAAAAGAGTGAATACTGAATAAAGAGACAAAAAAGTGGCCACTGTCCAGAGGGGGGTGATGGGAGTTGTGTCCTGAGCCCTACGGCCTGTGCTGAGTTTAACAGCTGCTCCTGGCCTGCTCAGGGATGAGGTTCAGAATACTGTGGCACCCTGAACTACGGCATATGGCACACAAGTATAATTAATCTATAGCACGAAGGCTTGATTAAATTATTTCTCATCAATCAACATGAAAATAGTAATCTGAAATTGTAAGTTTAGAACAATATGTTGTAACAAGAATGAAAACTATCATGTAGATAACTCTTTGCACGGCTTCAGTTTGGATTATCAGTTTCAATCAGGATGGACAAGTGAATGGCTAGTTTGAATGCAACAAAGACCAAAGTGGATTAATGCCATCTTAAAACATTTAGAATTTCAAAATTCTTATTGTTGTTATATAATAATAATAATAATAAACTGTATTTGTATAGCACCTTCCTACAATGCCTTGCATTGACCAAGGTGCTTAACAGGATAAAAAGATGAATAAACTGGAACAATAAATCAATGAAAATAGAATAAGAAACAACAGCAATAAAAGAAGGCAATGGCAATAAAAATGCTACATACTAAAATACCAAAAGTAATAAAAGTTACACACTGAAAGCTTTTTTGAACAAGTGGGTTCAAACAAACACTATTTCTCAAACTTCACCATTGCTATGAATTTCACAGTACTCTTATATTTTTGTATATGGTAATTTTGTGGTTATTTGCAAGCACTAAAAATGGTAGCAAAATCTAGCTGTGGTATTTTTGGTTTTACAATACAGTATTTCTGCCAAGTAACTGGGTAATTCAAAACGGATGGTGTTGTAAACATTTAAATAATAATTTTTACATTGAGAGTTCTGTTATTTTGAAGATTGGAGTGGTATTAATATGTCAGCGATCTGCAGTGGAAGTGATGAACTTAAAGGGATTGTGACATGATTTTTTTACTATTCATAAAATTGCTCAAAATATATATATTTTATCATTTAAATATGTTTGTTTTTGCAAACAAAATGATAAATCACTTTAATTTTGCTTTAAAAGTGATTTTGAACTTCAAGCCGTGTTTAATCATGGGAAATCCGATTACACTCGAACGCACCATATGTGATGTCACACTGGGCAGAGGGCTGTGGTGTCTTTAATAGCGGACAATTTAAAACTGGACGAATTTAGCAATCTATGTGAAGATTTGAGCTATTTGTCTTCATTTTGGGAAGCAGAAAATAGTTTGGGTGATGGAACAAGAAACAACAGGATCTAATTTAGGTCTGATGCTGTAT
The DNA here is from genome assembly GCA_038048925.1 of Garcialebias charrua. Lineage (NCBI taxonomy): Eukaryota > Metazoa > Chordata > Actinopteri > Cyprinodontiformes > Rivulidae > Garcialebias > Garcialebias charrua. Next base: position 13,555 of record JBBPBX010026370.1, on the reverse strand, counting down.
CAGACTTCCTTCATGTCGAGCTGCTCATACCTGCGCACTGTGACAAGCCCAGAGCTCTGCCCGGTGTGACATCACAGATGGTGCGTTCGTGTGTAATGGGATTTCCCATGATTAAACACGGCTTGAAGTTCAAAATCACTTTTAAAGCAAAATTAAAGTGATTTATCATTTTGTTTGCAAAAACAAACATATTTAAATGATAAAATATATATATTTTGAGCAATTTTATGAATAGTAAAAAAATCATGTCACAATCCCTTTAAGCGAATGGATCAGGGCTATTCATCTAAATTGCTCAGGAGGCCATTGTTACTGAAACCAAGAGTTCAGGGGCCGGGCATTTTTTTGTTGTTGATTTTTTGTTGCTAGTTTCAGTTTTCAAGGGGTCAAGAAAGGGTAGAGGTAGGGCAGCCGACTCGGGACCCGAAAGCCCCAGGCTCTATCCGAAATATTAACCGTCTCTGTCCTTCTCTCACAACCTGCTCCACAGCCATCCTTGTGCACAGCCTTGTGACTTCCCGTATTGATTACTGCAACTCCCTTCTCTACGGCCTCCCCAACAAATCTCTCCACAAGCTACAGATGGTCCAGAACTCAGCTGCCCGTGTCATCACTCAAACCTCCTACTATAACCACATCACTCCTGTCCTGCAGCAGCTCCACTGGCTCCCGGTTAAATCACGCATCATCTTCAAAATTCTACTTCTCACGTTCAAATCTATCCACAACCTTGCCCCTCCTTATCTATCTGACCTCCTACAAATCTCCATCCCATCACGCTCTCTCAGATCCTCCTCTTCACTACATCTCCATGTACCCTCTGCCCACCTCTCCACCATGGGGAGCAGGGCCTTCACCTGCTCTGCCCCTCACCTCTGGAACGCTCTACCGCCAGACCTTCGAAACACCACCTCCCTTTCTCTGTTCAAGACTGCTCTGAAAACACATCTCTTTAGACTAGCTTATCATTAACTTTACTAAATGTATTTTATATTCTTTTGTATTTTATATTCTTTATTTATTTTATATTTCAATTTGTTCCTGCTGATGTTTGAACTCAGTCAAAAGTCAAAGTCAACTTTATTGTCAGAACTGCAATATGTACAGGACACACACAGGATTGAAATTGCATTTCTCTCTGTCCCTCGGTGCAACAGTAAACATTTAAACACTAAAACACTAAAACATTTAATAAACTGTGCTTGTTGTTTGTTTTTACACAATCTCTGTGATATGTTTCTTGCTGTGAAGTGTCCTTGGGTGTCCTTAAAGGCGCTTTTAAATAAAATGATTATTGTTATATTATTATTATTCAACATTTCATGGTGTCTTTGTGCAGGACACCTAATCCCTAATTGCTCCCTGGGTGCTTATATAGCTGCCCACTGCTCCACCTGGGTTTATCCCTGGTGCAATGGGTTAAATGCAGAGAACTAATTTCGCCATTGTATAGGAACATACAAAGATGACAACATAGCACTTTACTTTTTTCAGATAATTTCCACTTTTTGTGCTAATTTCTGCTTCTTTAAGCCTACCTGTTTTAGTCTAATAGTTTTCATTTGATAGTACAGTGTTCCTTTCTTAACATGATTCTTGACCTGCCATTGTGTATCTGTTCCTACCAAACCCAGCTGGTCAAAGCAGATGTCTGCTTGTCTATGAGTCTGGTTCTGCTAAAGGTTTCTTCCTCATGAGGGAGCTTTTCCTTTCCACTGTCACCTTCATGCTTGCTCAAGATGAGAAGATAGACTCAAAGCAGTGCTCCTCAGATAAATATAGTTAACTTACTTTTTATATATATGAATGTTTCTGTTCAGTGCCCTGAGATGACTTCTGTTGTGACTTGGTTCTATATAAATAAACTGAATTGCAAAGGTGGGCGCCAGACTGCTAGGGAGCGCTAAAGCGCTAATCCTCTTATAGCGGACCTAAACAATTTGTCAGCGTTACAGCGGATTGACTAACTTTTATAATTCATAAGCGGATTTGCGCTATTTTAATTTAAAATGCAGTACCGCTAATAACTATCTATCAGTAAAAACGAAAAAACATATTTACGAGCTCTTAAATAAACCGGACGACTGCTAACAGACCATATCCTGTCAACGCCGGATGTGGTCCGTGGCGTCCCCCTCAGTTTCTTGGCTAGAGAGAGCGCTCTCTCTATAGCAGTTAGCAGCAGTGTGTTACTCTGCAGCCTTATTGCTTGTTTTCGAAGAGTCAGACAAAGAGTTTTTAACATGGAGGGTGAACTTATGGATGTTTCTCAGTGGCCTACGCGACGCGTCAGCGCCTCATTTGCCCTCTTCAAAATGGCGACGGCCACAGAAGCAAAGGACTTTACAACAAAACACGGTAAAAACAATTATTTCTTTGCTGAGAAAAAATATATTTCTTAGCTGACTTTATAGCACAAGGTTTTTCTGAGCTTAACCGTTTCACGAAATGGTCAAATCTGCTGGATTAAAAAAAGTAGTTCGCCATTTGCCCTGTTCAAAATGGCGGCGACACAGAAGCAAAGGACTTTACAACAAAACACTGTAAAAACAATTATTTCTTTGCTGAGAAAAAATATATTTCTTAGCTGACTTTATAGCACAAGGTTTTTCTGAGCTTGACAGTTTTACGAAATGGTCAAATCTGCTGGATTAAAAAAAGTAGTTCGCCATTTGCACGTTAGCGCATTAGCATTAGCGTCCGCTAGCGTTGCTAATACATAAGCACTTTTGAAATTGCGGACCTAAATAAATTAATAAGTGCTTTAGAAATAGCGGAACAAATTTTTGGATTAGCGTTGCCCAGCACTGCTGAATTGTTTATGCTTTCTTCTGGTAATTTAAGCTTGTGCTACCTTTTTAGAACATTTTAAACTAATTTCAGCTAGTTTCTGACAAATTCAAGTTTTTCTTGGTGATTCCTGCTACTTTTAGCCTAAATAATTCCTTGTTTCAGCTTTTTCCACTATTTCAGCTACTATTTAGCTGTTTTATGATAATTTAGCATATTCAGCTAATTCCACTTTTTTTAAAGCTAATTTCAGCTCTTTCCATTTCCTTCTCATGCTTAATCTTCCTTTTTGTCTTTTCGATTACTTTTCGATGTTTTTTATTTATTTAATTAAATTTATTCATGCCATATTTTTGCAAGAAGTACAATTTTCTAGTTTTGTTTGTTTTCAGCATGTGACATGTGAACCTGCTGCTCTCCGCTCTGACAGAACGTCTTTACTCCACCACGCTTATATGTGAACATTTTGTTCCACTGAGCTGACAAATATGAAATGTTATAAACTCACTCATCTTGCATGTTTTTGCATCAGCTCGGATGAATGGTTTTGTATGTTTTCTTGTGTGTGTTTTGAGTTTGTGTTCGAGAAGAAATACAAAGATGAGTGTTCAAACAGAAAGCATCACGAAAAGCTCAGTTTGTGGAAGACGGTTGCAAAACAAAATCTATTATGCATGATGTGGACAGTGAGCATGTGTTGTTTTGTGTCAGGGTTGGATCCAGCTGTCCAGTTTTGAGTAGGTGCCATCACCTTGAACACACGCCTCTGTTCAGCTCTCAGTGGACACCCAGACACATACGAAGCACGCTTATGTAACAACTTGAAGACGATGCGTATTACTGATCAACAACATTCGTTTGATGCATGAAACGAAAAGTCGGCCTATTTTAAAGCAAATATTCTTCTTCTGCAAAAAGAAAATCAAACGCACAGCAGCGGTGATAACATTTCAGTAAAGATAAATAAAGTGAAAAGAGGCAGCGTGCAAACAAGCAGGTCAGCAGCAAATTTAATCATTTCCAGGACTGTCTTCATTCGTGTGCTTCTGCATCTGTCAATTAGACGAGCATGACGTTCAATTCCTGCAAGGTGAGCGATCGAGGAGAGCTTAGGTAAAGGTGGTTTCCATGGCAATCTGTGCACTCCAAACCACTCTCCCCCGCTGCACTGTTTCACCCTTGCCTGCAGGGATGGTTTCCACACTGCGGCGCCCAAAGAGATTTCCTGCTGAGTGGTAACAATGGAGTACAGGAAAAGAAGTCTGATGCATGGAACGGGAACCGCAGAGGTGACAGCGGTGACAAGCTCTTCCTGGGAGCGAAGGAGCTTCTTGGTAGAATGGAGAGAAAAATGTGCGTAGGGGTGTGGGGGTGGCGAGATCCATCAGTGGCTGCTTTAACAAGCTCATTAGTGAAGAGTTTTGACTCACAGAATCACTCCTTGTGTTAACCTGGATCCATCTGTAAAAGAAAATAAAACCAAAAAACTACTCTATGACTAAACTATTCTTTTAAACCCCCAGGCAGATCTCCGTTGTGTAAATGACCCAACCACTGTCCTTTTCCCAGGCTGCTGATTATGCTGAGTAAAATTAGCATACTTCACTTGTCTGATTTAAAACATGTTATTTTCACATTTCCTGGACCTTTGTGTCATTTGTTGTCTATTCGTGTACGTGAGGTGCATCAAAGCGTGCACGTACACACAGATGGCGCTCCAGCCAATTAGAAAGGCTGAGTGGAAAGGGAGCCATTAGTGAGCAATTAGTCCTGATTGCTTCAACATTGTTTTGGTGGGCCGCAGTGCTCTGTGAAATGACCAAATGTTGCTGCCTCGGCTTTCTGCTCACACTCTTCTCTGTGACTGTCACGGGCAGAGCAAACAGCAACAAAACATAAATATATCTACATTTTATTACTGTGCTTCTTCTTTTATCTGTTTGTTGACCCCTTCCTTTCATTCTTTTCTCTGCTACTGATTTTGCAATATATTTGCCCAAGCTCAGCACGGTGGATCAATTTGAACTGCTGCCTCTCAGCGAAAGGTCGCTGGTTCAAATCCAGGTTCGCATTTTCTCAGATCTCTTTTGCAAGGGAGGCCTGCCTGAAGGCAGCCTAACGTGCATGTTTTTGTCTGTGGGAGGAAACTGGAATACCCGGAGAAAACCCACGCAAGCATGTGAAGAACATAAACAATTCACACAAAAAGACCCCAGGTCCAACTGGGGATCGAACCCAGGACCTTCTTGCTGTGAGGCAACAGCACTAACCACTGAGCCTTTGTGTTGCCAAATGTTAAGCTCATGCATGTCATGCATGTTGGGCTGATTGGTAACTCTAAATTGTCTCTAGGTGTGTGTGAGAGAGTGAATGGTTGTTTGTCTCGTTGTGTGGCCCTGTGATGGACTGGACACCTGTTCAGGGTGCCCCCCACCTCTCACAAAGGGCCTGCTGGATATAAAAATCAATGACCCCCACAACCCGAAAAGGACAAAGTGGGTAAAGATAATGGATGGATGGATGATTTGCACAAGCTTATATTGCCACCTCTTTGTTTCTCTCCCTGTCAGTCTATTTTTTTTTTTCAATTAACTTCAGGGAATCAGATTTTTCATTTACTTTTTCTCACTTCTTTTTATTTACTTAATTTTTACATGGTGCCTTTTTTAAACACTCTTTCATGTCCCATTCACTTTTGTGTCAAAATATTCCTTCATAGATAAAATTGTAGGAAGAAACTTTTGTTTTGTCTGATTAAAGTTTACTCCATACACCGCCACCAAAAGTTAAATCACATTACTTGAGAAAGAATGTCCAGTTTGATGTGTTTTTTTAAATCCAAAGCAACAAGAGGAGTGACAAATAAAATTTGTGATGGAAACAAAAACAACAACAAAAGAACTTCTTAGGCTTTTGGCTGCTCCTATATCAGGATCATTGCCTCCAAGTCATTTCATCCAACATCCTGCTGGTTGACAGCACTTGTTGACCCAGGACCCGGCCGATGGACAATCCCGTAAAGCAGTCCTAGATCTGGCCATGCTTGTTTTGGAAAAAGTTTTACGCTGGACGCCATTCCTGACACAACCCTCACCATTTACAGTATCCAGACTTAGAAACGGCACCAAAAGTACACAGAAAGTGCCCCTCCATTGATTTTAATCTCAACAATACAGAACAAATAGCAGTAACGGAGGTTTCGTTTTAATGGCAGCCTTTTACAGCTGTTACTTCTACTGAAACACGCTCCTGAAAACTTAGATTTAATCCAAACCTATTTGTGCTGAATGTGTATCTGTGCTTACTTACAGTGTTAACTGAATGCTATACGAGCGAGAGAGATAAACCTGACCTGCATACCAAAGTCAGACGTGCAAAGCCATTTATATTCTCATTTGTAAAATCTAGTCTTTGGGTAAAAGATTGCATTTATCACTGCAATAGCTTGGATCAATAGTACGCTTGTGAGGCAAGGGGTTAGGCAGCAAGGCCATACGGTGATAAATTACAGAAATATATGAAAGTACAGAAAGTGTTATTGGGAAAAAAAGATTAATATCCAGAGTAGTGTAATTTGACCTATTCTTTAATATTCAGAGCTATAGTATTATTTTTAAGTAGAGGCAAAGGCATGCACGCATTTTAAACAGATTCGCTCTTGAAATCCTTAGTGAATTTAGAGTTGGGTGTATTTTTGGTGGCAGCTCTGGATAATGGTGTAATATCAAAGGTTGAACTGGATCTCTGAGTGTCTCGTCCTTGGCACAGACCTGTAGACAGCAGCAGTCTCAATACTGGATAAATTTAGGATCCTCAACAGGAAGGTGTCTTTTCACCTTTTCTTTTTTTACTCTGTTGTTATTTCTGTCTTTCTTTAAAGCCTTATTCTCCCCTCATCTCATCCATATCTCCATCATGCCTGGTTCTCGTCTGTCTCCTTCAAAGATGGCTGTTTCTCAGCAGGGCAGGAGTGTTGATTGGTACCGTGCTGGAAAATGGCTGGAGACTGGAGGCAACCTGCTGATGAGCGCTCATGTTGAGCCGACACCAACTTTTGGTGGGAAAACGAAAGAGGTGAAATGACTGCAGGGGGCTGGCCCACCAAAAGAAAAAGAAAACTGAAATGCTACTGAGTAAAAAGAGAACTTCCATCCATCCATCCATCCATTTTCTTCCGCTTATCCGGGGTCGGGTCGCGGGGGTAGCAGCCTAAGTAGGGAGGCCCAGACTTCCCTCTCCCCAGCCACTTGGAGCAGCTCCTCTGGGGGAATCCCAAGGCGTTCCCAGGCCAGCCGAGAAACATAGTCCCTCCAGCGTATCCTGGGTCTTCCTCTGGGTCTCCTCCCGGTGGGACATGCCCGGAACACCTCACCAGGGAGGCGTCCAGGAGGCATCCTAACCAGATGCCCGAGCCACCTCAACTGGCTCCTCTCGATGTGGAGAAGCAGCGGCTCTACTCCGAGTCCCTCCCGGATGACTGAGCTTCTCACCCTATCTCTAAGGGAGAGTCCAGCCACCCTGCGGAGAAAACTCATTTCAGCCGCTTGTATCCGAGATCTTGTTCTTTCGGTCATAACCCAAAGCTCATGACCATAGATGAGGGTGGGAACGTAGATCGATCGGTAAATTGAGAGCTTTGCCTTTTGACTCAGCTCTCTCTTCACCACGACAGACCGGTACAGCGCCCGCTTCACTGCGGACGCTGCACCTATCCGCCTATCGATCTCACGCTCCAGTTTTCCCTCATTCGTGAACAAGATCCCGAGATACTTAAACTCCTCCACTTGGGTAAGGACCTCCTCCCCGACCCGGAGAGGGCACGCTACCCTTTTCCGGCTCAAGACCATGGCCTCGGATTTGGAGGAACTGATCCTCATCCCGGCCGCATCACATTCAGCTGCAAACCGCTCCAGCGAAAGCTGTAGATCACGAGCTGATGAAGCCAATAGGACCACATCATCTGCAAAAAACAGAGAAGCGATTCTAAGGCCACCAAAACGGATCCTCTCAACACCTTGGCTGCGCCTAGAAATTCTGTCCATAAAAGTTATGAACAGAATCGGTGACAAAGGGCAACCTTGGCGGAGTCCAACTCTCACCGGAAACGAGCCTGACTTACTGCCGGCAATGCGGACCAAGCTCTGACACCGGTCGTACAGGGACCTAACAGCCCATATCAATGGGCCTGGTACCCCATACTCCCGGAGTACCCGCCACAGAACCCCCCGAGGGACGCGGTCGAATGCCTTTTCCAAGTCTACAAAGCACATGTAAACTGGTTGGGCAAACTCCCACGCACCCTCCAGGACCCTGTTGAGGGTGTAGAGCTGGTCTAGTGTTCCACGACCAGGACGAAAACCACACTGCTCCTCCTGAATCCGAGGTTCGACTATCCGACGGACCCTCCTCTCCAGAACCCCTGAATAGACCTTACCAGGGAGGCTTAAGAGTGTGATCCCTCTATAGTTGGAACACACCCTACAGAACACACCCTACAGTAAAAAGAGAACTTCATTTCTATTAAAAGTCTTTTACACAGCTCTATTCCAAAACATAAAAAACATGAACAATCCATCATAAGACAAGGCAAGGAGGGTGAAAAGGATGATATGCAAGACAGAGGGATAAGACTGGAAAGTATGTGCAGCAGATTACTTTTTAACCAAGGTTTCATCATTATTTCAAGATTTTTTAAGGTTTTAGGACAAGAAAGGGCACCACCATCTTTGCTTTGAGGATGCTGATGGATAAGTACAGGGAGGGTCAGAAAGAACTCCATTGTGTCTTTGTGGATTTAGAAAAATCATATGGCAGGGTGCCAAGAGAGGAGGTGTGGTATTGCATGAGGAAATCTGGAGTGGCAGAGAAGTATGTTAGACTGGTACAGGACATGTATGAGGACAGCAGGACAGTAGTGAGAGGTGCTGTAGGAGTGACAGATACGTAGCTTTAACGTCAAGGTGGGATTGTATCAAGGATAAATGAGCCCCTTCCTGTTTGCTCTGGTGATGGACCGACTAATAGATAAGGTCAGGAATCCCTGTGGACTATGGTGTTTGCCATTGACATTGTGATCTGTTGTGAGGGAACAGGTGAAAGAGAACTTGGAGAGGTATGCACTTGAAAGAAGAGGAATGAAAGTCAGCCGTAGTAAGACAGAGTACGTGTGTGAATGAGAGGGAAGCCAGAGGAACAGTGAGGCTACAAGGAGCAGAGGTCACAAAGGTGCAAGACTTCAAGTACTTGGGGTCCACTGTCCAGCAAAATAGGGAGTGTGGTAAAGATGTGAAAAAGAGACTCCAGGCAGGATGGAGTGGATGGAGAGAAGTTTCAGGAGTGTTTTGCGACAAAAGGGTGTCAGCAAAGGTCAAAGGAAAAGTTTACAAGACAGTGGTGAGATGGTCTGGTTGTATGGTTGTATGTTGTATAGTCTGGAGACAGAGACATGGACAAAAAGACAGGAGAAAGAACTGGAAGTAGCAGAAATGAAGATATTGAGGTTATCCTTAGGAGTGACAAGGGTGGATAAGATTAGGAATCACATCATCAGAGCTACAGCACAGGTTGAACAACTGGGAGATAAAGTTAGAGAGACCAGACTGATAGTCTGGACATGTCCGGAGGAGGGACAGTGGTTTGGACATCTCCAGAGGAAGGGTATATATTTGCCTTAGGCTGGATGTTAGAAATGCAGCTGCCAGGGGAAAACCAAAGAGGAGATACAGTATATGGATGCAGTTAGAGAGGACATAGAGGTAGTTGGAGTGAGGACAGAGGATGAAGAGGACAGAGTGAGGTGGAGGAGGATGACTTGCTGTGGCAACCCCTAAAAATGGAACAGCTGAAAGTTAAAAAACAATAATATTAAGCTAAAGAGCAAATGTTAGATATTAGTGAAAATAGCTGTTTGACTCCATGTTGTGAAGTGATGGCCTCGTTATCTGTCCACGGTGAAAACTGTCTTTCACTCAATTAGTACTGGAGAGAGCTACCAGCTCCCCTTGATCCTGCTCAGGTTCCAGTGGGTAAAGAAAACAGAAGGATGGTAACAGAATAGATCCATATATCCTTTAAGAGACAATATGTCGTAATACGTAATACGTAAATGAGCCCATGAGGTTCAATAAGATTTACCTGACTAAATAAAGGTTGAATGAATGTCAGTTTAGTTTAGTTTAGTTCATTCATTTTATATATAAAAAAAATACAACATTTCACATCAAATAAATATACAACACATAAATAAAATGAAGGGTGGCAGTAAGAAGAAAAATCTTATTTTAACTGCCCCCTCTTACAATCCATCAAATCAAACAACAATCAACTTTAACCAATAAAAAACAAGAAACAATTCGCCAAAAAAATATTGAACTACAAAGCAACATACACAACAGTATTTCATTTATATCTTTGCAATAGTCCACTTTTTATCATTTTCTTAAATGTAATCATTGTTGCTGCATTTTTGACTTCAGTCTCCAAGACATTCCATAAGCCAATTCCTGAATTGAGGTTGACCGACCCTTTAAACTGGTTCTGTATTGTGGTTTAATAAATACTTCTATTCCCTTAAGATTATAACAGCTTCGCCGTTTAACAAAATGCATTTGGATATTTACAGGCAGTTGATTTTTATGAGCTCTATACATAACTAACAAAATATTATAATCCACAAAGTCCTGGAACTTCAACAATTTCAATTGATCAAATAAGGTGTTAGAAGGGTGACAATAATGTTTTCCTGTAATTATTCTAACAGCTCTTTTTTGTAGCAAAAAAATAGGCTCTGTAAATGTTTTACAAGCTTTCCCCCAAACAACAATGCAGTAAATCAAATGTGGAACAATAATTGTATTATACAACAAATACAGGGCTCTGTCATTCAACAAGTCCCTGACTCTGTATAATACAGCAATGGACTTAGCCATCTTTGTCCTAACAGAATTTATGTGATTCTTCCACGTCAATTTATCATCAATAATAACGCCCAAAAACTTCACTTCATTGACACGACAGATTTCAGCACTATCAATCATAAATGGAACATTAACAGTTTTCTTTTTTTTACTGAATATCATATACTGGGTTTTATCTAAATTCAACGATAATTTATTTAGTTTAAACCAATTTTGAATTTTAACAAATTCTGTCGTCATCAACTCAAATAACTGTTCAATATCTTTACCAAAACAAAAGAATGTGGTATCATCAGCAAACAATATACACCTAAGGAGTCCTGACACTTTTACCAAGTCATTTACATATAGAATAAACAGTTTTGGGCCAAGTACAGAACCCTGAGGGACTCCACAGGTAATATTGCAGAGGTCGGATCTTACATCATTTATCTGCACAAATTGTTTTCTATTTTTCAAATAACTGGATACCCACTGCAATGCTAGTCCTCTGATACCGTATTTACTCAATTTGTCAATGAGAATATCATGATCGATAGTATCGAAAGCTTTCTTTAAATCAACAAAAACACTTAAACAATTTTGCTTTTGGTCAATAGCCGTAGTTATGTGTTCCATAAATTCCATGATAGCCATTGACGTAGAGTTTTGTTTTCTGAATCCATATTGACTCTCACTCAAGATATTTTGTTTTTCAATGAATTCATCTAATCTTAGCACAAATAATTTTTCTAAAATCTTCGAAAACTGTGGCAATAGGGATATTGGTCTATAGTTGTTGAATATACCTTTATCACCATCTTTAAAGAGAGGTACTATTTTAGCAGTTTTCATATTTTCTGGAAATGTTCCTGTCGAAAATGATAAGTTACATATATATGTAAATGGCTTAACGATATGACTCATGATATTCTTCACAAGCTTCATGTCCATATCAACCCAGTCTTTGGATCTCTTGTCTGAAAAAGTTTTAACCACATTCATTATTTCTTCTTTGTCGATTTCCTTAAGAAAAATACTATTTACACAGTTAATAATTGAGTGGTTCACTGTATCATTTACCTTAGGTATTTTATCTGCAAGGACTGATCCAACATTCACAAAGTATTGATTAAATCCATTTGCAATTTCAATGTCGTCATGAATTTCATCATTATCCTTTACAAAATGTTATGAAATACCCATCTTTGACCTATGGTTCTTCAAAACATCATTCATCACTCGCCATGTAGCTTTCATATCACCGTTACTTTTACTTAATAAACCACTATAATATTCCTTTTTGTGTTTCCTTATAATCCCAACCAATTTAATCCCTTAGTCATCCATGGTTGGTCAACAGTGTTTTTCCTGGGAAAATTTATTTGCATACAATTTTTTTCATATAGAGTTTCTAGAATATTCATAAACTCATTATATGATGAATTCACATCTTCAACATACACATTTTCCCAAGTTTGTTTATCTAAATCTTCCTTTAATCTGTCTAACGCTTGTTTGGATGTGTTTATTATTTTTTTCTTCCTTTTAACTGCTCTTATGGTATTCTGATCATTTTTATAGATTGTAAAAATGGGCAAGTGATCACTTAGGTCAGTAGTAAGAATACCACCCATTACATCCCCATTTGTTATATTTGTGAAAAAATTATCAATTGTTGTGGCACTATGACATGTAATTCTTGTAGGCTTGGATATTAAAGGATAAAGATTCAGGCTATACACAGTTTAAATCGATACACACAATTCAGAATAATTGTTTTTATCTTGGAGTTGTAAATCTAATTCCTGATGAGACTAGTCTTTGCCATAATGCCAATCCTACCTAAAGTACCTAATTTTTACTGGCCCTAAGTTGTGATTAAATTATCAAAAACCTGCTTAGGATTTAATGCACCTAAAATGGAATCTTAATTTTGTATCCTTGATGATTCTTAAGTTCTGAATATATGTACAGTGCTAATGAAACAAACAAAAAAAAAAAGTTTTTTTTTTTTTTCAAACCCAAGAGAGATGCTGGATATACTCTGGACATGTCACAGGTCTACCACACGTTCATTATATGACCTTGTTTTTAAAGATCCAAGGTTCTTTATTGTCATTCACGTTACATGTGGTACTTTGTACATGAGGTGGAATGAAAAGATGTACACAGGGTCTCAGTTACATTGAACAAAATACAAATTGTAAAGAAAAACAGTAGTAAGATCATCCACCCATTTAACCATTCGTTTATATGTTTAAATAGTGAAAACCCATTTCTTATCATAAATTTCATAAAAACATTTAAAAAAAACTACAATAGACAGTATCATAAAGTCTGAAAGAGAACATTATTTGGCATTTCATAAGTTGCTACTGTAGTTGCTAATCATGTACAGGTAATGGTCAGCTCATTTTTATGAAGTGAGGACTGAAGCAAAAAAATAGTCAAGCTTAAGGTGGCTATAAGAAGTTCAGAAGATAAATGGAACAGATGACAGGCCATGTTCCATCAATGACAAAATAGATGGGACGTTATGCCTTCACCTTTTAGAGAAATGTTTCTAACAATAGTCTGCATAGAATCCATTGAGTTATCCCCGAATGGTTTTTGCTTTTAGACAAGACTGAATAATCTCCACTATTGCAGAAATGGTCACTTTCTTAAACATTTGTTCACTTTTGTTGCCTTACAATCTTAAATTCTAAATGTATTTTTAGTTTGACTTTAAATAATAGACCTACAAAAAAACACTACAGATTAAGGTAGTTCACTGAGGAAAACACAGAGTGGCACAGTTAGTATATATGCCACCTCTCAGCAAGGTCGTTGGATCAAATCTTAGCCAGTGGATCTTCCTGGGTGGA
>JBBPBX010026369.1:0-38156 GCA_038048925.1 Garcialebias charrua | reverse complement strand
ATACTTGTAATAAAGACATTACTATTTGCAACAAAAATTGCAGCATACATAGTGACGTATGTGACTAAAACTGTGAAATAATTCAAATTCTTCAAGAACAAGAAGTTTAAAAAATAATCTTAATTATCTATATAAGTTTATCATTTACCATCCATCCATTATCTTTACTCGCTTCTTCCTTTTTGGGTCAAGGGGGTCACTGGTGTCCATATCCAGCAGTCACTGTGCGAGAGGCAGGAGACACCCTGGACATGTCTCAAGTCCATCACAGGGACACAAAGAGACAAACGAGACAAACAACCATTCACTCTCTCAATCACACCTAGACACAATTTAGACCAATCAGTCTAACATGCATGTTTTTGGTCCGTGGGAGAAAACCTACGCATTCCTTTAAAAAGTACCCAAATATTCATTTATTTAGATAAATATTTTAACTAGATATGGGCAGGGAAAAGTGCAATATAAAATGTTTTACTCACAAACAATACTACACATTGCAAGTTTGTGTCTGAGCAGTTATAACAGGACAAGCCATTGACACGCACCAACATATTTAAATTGGAAACTAACACCCCCCACATACTTGGGATAACACGTACCTGTGACCCATTCAAAGTTCAGAGTGTGAAAACAGAGCTTACAGAACACACACACACATCCTACTGTATGTGAAATGACAAGTCACACTTCACACATTGATAGCAGGGACCTGTCAAAGTCTTTGTTGGTCTAATTCACAAACAAAGCTCCTCTGTTCTCATCAGGTGTGAGACGCCTGGGCACCAAATCCAGGGCCGGACCATAAGTTTTATGCCTCTTTTCCACCGCTCGGCTCGGCTCGGGTTGGATCGGCTCAGGTCGGCTCAGTTCGGGTCGGGTCACATCTATGTTCTGTTTCCACAGCTTTTTTGTACCCCTTCTGTGGGCGGGGTCCAGAATCCTACTCGTCTTACCACATGGTGGCAGTAGTGTTCCTCAAGCTATTTACTACAGTACTAGCCACCACTAGAAGAAGAACACAATAAAGACTTTGTATCACATATTATCAATTCTATCAAAAACCACATAGCTGATATTTTTCAAAAAAATCTAGTGTGATCACAACATGTTCATATACGAAATGTATCCTGTTGGAGTTATTTGAAATAAAATTCAATGTTTTATAGACATAAATGTGTCAACCTACGTCCATTATTTTCTACTTTGTATCACATATTATCAATTCTATCAAAAACCACAAAGCTGATATTTTTCAAAAAAATCTAGTGTGATCACAACATGTTCATATACGAAATGTATCCTGTTGGAGTTATTTGAAATAAAATTCAATGTTTTATAGACATAAATGTGTCAACCTACGTCCATTATTTTCTACTTTGTATCACATATTATCAATTCTATCAAAAACCACAAAGCTGATATTTTTCAAAAAAATCTAGTGTGATCACAACATGTTCATATACGAAATGTATCCTGTTGGAGTTATTTGAAATAAAATTCAATGTTTTATAGACATAAATGTGTCAACCTACGTCCATTATTTTCTACTTTGTATCACATATTATCAATTCTATCAAAAACCACAAAGCTGATATTTTTCAAAAAAATCTAGTGTGATCACAACATGTTCATATACGAAATGTATCCTGTTGGAGTTATTTGAAATAAAATTCAATGTTTTATAGACATAAATGTGTCAACCTACGTCCATTATTTTCTACTTTGTATCACATATTATCAATTCTATCAAAAACCACATAGCTGATATTTTTCAAAAAAATCTAGTGTGATCACAACATGTTCATATACGAAATGTATCCTGTTGGAGTTATTTGAAATAAAATTCAATGTTTTATAGACATAAATGTGTCAACCTACGTCCATTATTTTCTACTTTGTATCACATATTATCAATTCTATCAAAAACCACATAGCTGATATTTTTCAAAAAAATCTAGTGTGATCACAACATGTTCATATACGAAATGTATCCTGTTGGAGTTATTTGAAATAAAATTCAATGTTTTATAGACATAAATGTGTCAACCTACGTCCATTATTTTCTACTTTGTATCACATATTATCAATTCTATCAAAAACCACAAAGCTGATATTTTTCAAAAAAATCTAGTGTGATCACAACATGTTCATATACGAAATGTATCCTGTTGGAGTTATTTGAAATAAAATTCGAATTTTTATAATTTATTTTCGTTGTGCAAACACAGGTTTTGGAAAAAGTCAAAGCGAAACTACTTTAAATGCAGCACATTTGACCATACGTGACAATATTAAAGCGTGGTTAAGCTCAGGAGCCCTCGTACTATTAAAGTCAGCTATGAAATATATTTTATATCTGTTCATTGAGCTACATTTAAAGACATAAAGCCGCCCGCGCGCCGCGTGTTGCTCGTGGCGAACCTATTTTTTTAAAATCCTGCAGTTTTGAGCAGTACGTGATTTTATTAAGGACACGTTCAGCTGAAGACCCATCTTTGCTATAAATTTAAAAAATAATAATTGTTTTTACCGTGTTTATCATGTAAAAGTCCTGCAGTGATCGCGTCCCTCGCTTCCGTAAAAACAGCTCTCGTCTCCTCCTTCCTACTTCCGGAGCGGGTGAGCTCGCTTCAGTACCCCTCTGAAACCAGCCCGAAAATCTCAGGAAATCTCGCGCGGCTCAGCACGGAATATCCGGTGGGAAAGGATGAAAGGGGGTCTCTGCGACGCACATATGACGTAACATCCGACCCGAGCCGACCGGTGGAAAAGGGGCATTAGAGAGTTCAAATCTTAGACCTCCTCCTCTGTTTAAAGATGGTTTCTCTCTTTTTACATAAATCGCCTCTTTAACACCTCTCTCAAACCACCTGTGTTCTCGGTCCAAAATATGTACATTTTGGTCCTCAAAAGAGTGTCCCTTGTCTGTGAGGTGGAGGTGAACAGCTGAGTTTTGTCCAGAGGAGGAGGCTCTATGTTGAGACATTCTTCTGTGGATGGGCTGTTTAGTTTCTCCAATGTATAAGTCTGGACAGTCCTCGCTGCACTGGACTGCATACACTACACCACTCTGTTTGTGTGTAGGTGTTTTGTCCTTAGGGTGGACCAGCCTCTGTCTGAGAGTCCTGCTGGGTTTGAAATGAACTGGGATGTTGTGTTTGTTGAAAATCCTTCTGAAATTCTCTGATAGTCCAGCAACATAAGGGATGACAATGTTTTTTCGTCTGTTCTCCTTTTTCTGTTCCTTATTGTGTTTTGTAGATTTCCTCGCTGACTTGACAAAAGCCCAGTTAGGATATCCACATGTTTGGAGAGATTTTTCAATGTGTTTCTGTTCCTTTTTCTTCCCTTCTGTCTTCGTGGGGATGTGATCGGCCCGGTGCTGTAAAGTTCTGATGACAGAAAGTTTGTGTTCCAGTGGATGGTGAGAGTCAAACAGGAGATACTGGTCTGTGTGGGTTGGTTTTCTGTAAACTTCAATGTTGAGGCTGTCCTCACTTTCCATGTGAACCAAACAGTCCAAAAAAGGCAGCTTGTTGTCATTAGCATCCTCTCTGGTGAACTTGATGTTGTTGTCGACCGAGTTAATGTGTCTGGTGAACGCTTCCACCTCCCTGGCTTGGATTTTGACCCAGGTGTCATCCACGTATCTGAACCAATGGCTTGGAGTTGTTCCCTCATAGGAGTTAAGGGCTCTCTGTTCCACTTCCTCCATGTAGAGGTTTGCAACAATGGGTGACACTGGAGATCCCATGGCACAGCCGTGCTTCTGTCTGTAAAATCTGTCATTGAACTTGAAATAGGTGGTGGAGAGGCAGAGATCCAGCAAGGTGCAGATGTGGTCTGGGGTGAAGTTGGTCCTTTTGCCCAAATCCTTGTCTTGTAGAAGTCGTTTTTTGACGGTTTCTACTGCTTCAGAAATGGGTATGCATGTGAAAAGAGAAGTCACATCATACGATACAAGAGTTTCTCCCGGGGTTAGCTTCAAATGTTGAACTTTGTTGGCAAAATCAATGGAGTTTTTTATATGATGAGGTGTGTTTCCAACTAGAGGAGCTAAAATACCAGCGAGATGTTTAGCAACATTGTATGTAACTGAGTTCATGCTGCTGACAATGGGTCTGAGAGGTGTATCTTCTTTGTGTATTTTTGGAAGTCCATAAAGACAGGGAGTGGCTTCCCCCGGGTACAATCTATAGTACAAAGATCGAGTGATTATTTTCTCCTTTTCGAGTTTTTGCAGGTAATCTGTGACTTTCTTTTTAAAAGTGTTAGTTGGGTCCCTCTTCAGGTGCTCATAGGTGTTCCTGTCGCTCAGCAGTGTGGTTATTTTTCCCTGGTAGTCCGACGTGTTGAGTATTACTGTGCATCTTCCTTTGTCCGCTGGTAAAATGGTGATGTTCTGGTCCTGGCTGAGTGATGTTAACGCTTTCCTTTCCTGCGGTGTAAGATTTGAAGGAGGCAGTTTGGCACTGGAGAGTGTAGCTGATATTTTCATTCGGAGTTGTTCTGCCTCTGCTCCTGTCAAGTTGTTGTTCCTAATCGCTGATTCAGTGGCAGTGATCAATTCCACGACAGGTATTTCTTGTGGTGAGATTGCAAAATTCAGTCCTTTTGCCAGCACATTTTTCTCAGGTTGGGTTAAGGTCCTGTTAGACAAATTTCTAACCCACTGTTCCTGAGTATTTGTGCTGGAGGCAAACTCCTTATCTTGACTGATGGATTGTGATGAAAAAGCAGTTCTCTGTTGTAGTCTCAGAAACTTACTTTTTTGACGTTCCTTGCTTTTTTGATGCTGCGATAGCTGGGCCTTTTCAACAAAGCAAGATACTTCTTCCAACAGCTGCAGTGGTAGAAGAGTAGACAGCTTCTGGAGGCTCTGATCCATTTTGAGTGAGAGAGCTTCAATAGTGAAGTTTATCTGTCGTATTCTCTCACTGAGCAGCCCGTTCTGAGCTTTCAGGAGGATTCCTTCAGCTCTTTGTCCTTTAATTGTGGAGTTGAGTTTTAGACTGCTGGGGGTGAGTTTTCCTTGTCTGCATCTCAGACTGAAACGAAGATGGTTCCTGTAGTCTGCAAGCTTCCTTGACATCTTCTCAAACTCCCGCACTGCTCTTAGGGTATCCTTCCCAAAATGTTTAGCAATATGCTGGTGAAGATTCTCAGTCGTCCAGGACATGATAAAATCAAAAAAGGCGTTCAATACAGAACAACTGGACTTTATTTGTAACAAACAAGACGTTTCACTTCTCATCCGAGAAGCTTTATCAATTGGGTTTGCAGACAGTCAAGGGAAGCAGTTATAACAGGACAAGCCATTGACACGCACCAACATATGTAAATTGGAAACTAACACCCCCACATACTTGGGATAACACGTACCTGTGACCCATTCAAAGTTCAGTGTGTGAAAACAGAGCTTACAGAACACACACACACATCCTACTGTATGTGAAATGACAAGTCACACTTCACCCATTGATAGCAGGGACCTGTCAAAGTCTTTGTTGGTCTAATTCACAAACAAAGCTCCTCTGTTCTCATCAGGTGTGAGACGCCTGGGAACCAAACCCAGGGCCGTGACCATAAGTTTTAGAAAGTTGAAATCTTAGACCTCCTCCTCTGTTTAATGATGGTTTCTCTCTTTTTAGATAAATCGCCTCCTTCACACCTCTCTCAAACCACCTGTGCTCTCGGTCCAAAATATGTACATTTTGGTCCTCAAAGGAGTGTCCCTTGTTACAAATAACTTGTTACAAATAAAGTCCAGTTGTTCTGTATTGAACGCCTTTTTTGATTTTATCATGTCCTGGACGACTGAGAATCTTCACCAGCATAGACTTAATTTTATGTATTGCCCTATTGGCCTGTAAACCCTGCAGCTGACGAGCCAATAATTTATGGGGCTTATCACTCAGCTCAAAGTGCCTCTGCTTGATTTTAAACAATTGATCAAGCACCTGCCTGGACAAAATATTGTTGTATTCATATTTTAATACGAGAATGTTTTGTAGGGTCGAGGGGTTGGAAGAGGTTTTGTAGTTCAGATTCTAAGCGTTCTAATTCAGACTCGATTTCTGAGAGGCGTTTCCGCCTTTTGTTTTTCAGGGACTTTTCAAAAGAGATAATATGGCCTCTGATCACAACTTTAAAAGGTTCCCATAAAGTAGAATCTGTAACATCTTTTGTGTCATTAGTATCTAGAAATTCAGAAATTTTGTTAT
Source organism: Garcialebias charrua (assembly GCA_038048925.1). Classification (NCBI taxonomy): domain Eukaryota; kingdom Metazoa; phylum Chordata; class Actinopteri; order Cyprinodontiformes; family Rivulidae; genus Garcialebias; species Garcialebias charrua. The sequence continues at coordinate 31,929 of JBBPBX010026369.1, read as the reverse complement.
CTATAAATTTACAGAATGTCTCCTCTGAAAGCAAGGATTGGTGAAAGCGCCAGAAATATTCTTGTTTTTTATGGTTAAGGTCAAGAGTCACTGAAACTGGAGATTGGTCTGAGATTAAAAGCATATGATATTTGGAAGATATTACGTTAGATATTAATTTAGAATCAAGTAAAAAATATATATTCTTGAATAGGATTTATGCACATTTGAAAAAAAGGAATTATCCCTCTCCACCGGATGCTGCAATCTCCAAATATCAAACAGATTTGTTGAGGTCATGAGGGTGTTCAAACCCGCAGAGGAGGCGGAGGGTGGCCGTTTTGTTTGGGCTGATCTATCCAGGAAGGTATCAGGCACACAGTTAAAATCCCCTCCCAAAATTAAATGTGTATGAGCTAGGTCAGGAACTAAATTAAATATTTTTCAAAAAAAAAACCTGGGTCATCATAATTAGGACCATATACATTAAGAAACATGACATGAGAGGAATATAAATAGCCTGTTACCAATGTAAATCTACTGTTTGGGTCAGTCACAGTAGAGATGTGTTTAAATGGAATTGTTCTACGAATCAGAATTGCTACTCCTCGAGCCTTACCTAAAAGGGTGGACTGAAATTTTTGATTTATCCAACTGCATCTCAGTAACCCCTCGCTGCCTGGTCTTATGTGTGTTTCTTGAAGGTATATAATGTCCGCTGATAGCTCTTTAAGTGGGAAAATACTTTAACTCTTTTTAGGACACTCCCCAGACCCTTAACATTCCAACTGGTAAAAGTGATGCCACCGCATTTTAATGATGTGTTATGAGACACAGGAATTTTTTAACAGAATGGCTTCAGTGCACTCACATGTTAGCCTCACAGTATGTTGAAACACATTTAAAAAAAGTTAAACAAAAACCAACAAAAAGTTACCCCCCATCCCCCATCCCACTTTCCCAAACAAAGCGAGAATAAAAGCCCCACATAACCAGATAGAGGAAGCCGGGCCGTATGGGCCATGTAAATACTGAACCAACAAAAAAAAAAGAAAAAAGGCTTCTTAACCACTCAAATTTAACAAACTTAAATTATCATACAAACATCAGTGGGCGCCAGACCGCTAGAGAGCGCTAAATCACTAATCCGCTTACAGCGGACCTAAACAATTTGTTAGCTTTACAGCGGATTGACTAACTTTTATAATTCATAAGCGGATTTGTGATATTTTTATTTAAAATACAGTACCGATAATAACTAATTTTCTATCAGTAAAAACGAAAAAACTTGTTTACGGACTCGGACGACTGCTAACAGACCATATTTTGTCAGCGCCGGATGTAGTCCGTGACAAAAAAGCGTCCCCTCAGTCTCTTTGCTAGAGCGAGCACTCTCAGTTAGCAGCCAGTGTGTTACTCTGCAGCCTTATTGCTTGTTTTCGAAGAGTCAGACGAAGAGTTTTTAACATGGAGGGTGAACTTATGGATGTTTCTCAGCGGCAGTTGGCCATTTGCCCTCTTCAAAATGGCGGCCGCAACGGCCACAGAAGATAAGCACTTTCCATGAAAACACGGTAAAAACAATTATTTCTTTGCTGAGAAAAAATATATTTCTTAGCTGACTTTATAGCACAAGGTTTTTCTGAGCTTAACCGGTTCAAATGGTCAAATCTGCTGGATTTATAAAAGTAGTTCGCCATTTGCCCTCTTCAAAATGGCGGTTAGCGTGTTAGCATTAGCGTCCACTAGCATTGCTAATACATAAGTGCTTTTGAAATTGCGGACCTAAATAAATCAATAAGTGCTTTAGAAATAGCAGAACTAATTTTTGGATTAGCGTTGCCCAGCATTGCATCAGTTGTTATAAAAAATAATTCCAGTCCCCAATGACCCTAAGCAAAGAGCACCTACCACATTGTTTTTAACTTCTAACTGTTCAGTGACTCTGTAAAGTTTCTGCAAAGACCTCTGCATCCTGCGGAGAGGAGAATGTTTTATCTGTAGAGCCAATTGTGACACGCAGGCGCGCGGGTTATAGGATACCGCACCTCGCTCCCGCATCCTGCAGCCGCTTCTTCACACCGTCAAACACCTGCTGCTGCTTCATCACCTCCGCCGGGTAATCAGGGAAGATGTAGATCGGCTTATCCTTGTGACGGAGGGGGAACTGCTGACGGGCCAGTCGTAGAATCATCTCCTTCACATGGAAGTAGTGAATTTGTGCTATTATTGCTCGCGGCCGTGCGGCGTCTCCAGGCAGCCTGCTTCCCAGCCGGTGCGCCCAGTCCACCTCCAGCTGCGTGTAAAAATGATCCGCTCCGAGCAGTTCCGGAATAAACTTCATCAGAAACTCTCTTAGATATCCACACTCAATCTTTTCTGGCAATCCGATGATTTTAATATTCTGCCGCCTGGAGCGAGCCTCAAAATCGATCACTTTCATGTGAGGCGCTTTGTTCTCTTCCTGCATCCTGGCGCAGGTCGCCTCCAATTTGGAAATGCGGCCCTCGTGATTGGATGTAACATCCTCCACCTGCTTAGTCCGGTCGGCGAGATTTAATAAAGATGCCTGGGTTGAAGCTAGGGTTGCTTCAAGATCATTAAATCTATCATTCATTGTCTTGCTCATATTATTTATTGCAACAAGGGTAGTAGAGGATCCTGTATCATGTTCACATGCTGATTCAGCTTCTGCTGCAGGTGTTGCTTTCTTAGCTCCTAGCTCCAACAGGTGTTGGTCAGTCGTCTCTTCTGAAGCCTTGTCATGTTTCTTTACTTTATCCGCCTTGGGTTTAGTCATTGTCAATGTCAGAACAGTTGGTCAGAGCACTGGGAGACCGAAATATAAGTGAAAATTTGATTTACCGTATTTTCCGGTGTATAGGTCGCACCTTTTATGGTTTTTTTCAAGGCCTGCGACCTATACACCAGTGCAACCTATTTATGTTTTTTTCCCCCATATTTTTAGACCAATTTTTGGCTGAGTTGTGACCCTTTTCACTTTGGCAGTAAATGATGCAGTACCACTTTCGGCCGCTAGGGACGCAATGCAGTACCACTTCCACAGGAGTACACTGACCCAAGAAGAAGAAGAAGACCGTTTCCAGCTCATGTGTCCGAAAAAAAGCTCCTCTGCTCGGACTGACTCTGTCGGCCTCCTGGATGTAGCTTCTGTTAGCTCTGTTTGTATGCTGTTTGTTAGCAAGATAAGTCAAGAACCACTCAGCGGATTTTTCTGAAACTTACAGAATGGAATGGACAGTGTGGACGTTTACAAGTGAGCACCTTTATTAGATGTTTGAGATAAATAATAAAAAAACGATCTTTTGTAGCATTTAGCTTCTGTTAGCTTCTGGTGTTAGCTTCTGTTTACGTTATAAATAGCTTCGAAACCACTCACTGTATATTTATTTCTGCTTACAGAGTAATTATAACACTCCAATGTACGTAACTATATCCTGGAGAAAACATTTGAGATGAGATTCAATTTTTTATTCGTGTGTCAGAGGCGGACTCCTCTCGTGTTTACCGGTAGCTTCTGTTAGCTTCTGTATTTGTTATAAATAGCTTCGAAACCAATCGGTGTATATTTATTTCTGCTTACAGAGTAATTATAACACTCCAATGTACTTAACTATGTCCAGGAGAAAACATTTGAGATGAGATTCGATTTTTTTATTCGTGTTTTCAGAGACAGACTCGTCTCGTGTTTAGCTTCTGTTAGCTTCTGGCAGACATTAGCAGCAGAGCTAAAGACTCGGTCCATATTGCCGGGTTGTCTCAGCGGTCACGCGGCACGTCAGCGGTGGACAGTGTTAATTTTGACAGCTATTTTTAATTTAGTTTTAGTCTTAGTCATGTGACTAAAACATCATTTAGTTTTAGTCATTACTTAGTCATCAGAATTTTTTTTGTTTTAGTCTAATTTTAGTTGACAAATCAATGAAAACATTTAGTCGACTAAATCTACAGTCAATTAAGTCGACTAAGTTATACATAGTAAAAACTTTTCATCAATTCTCTGTAGTTACTAAAACAAAACAATGTTTTAACCATAATATTAATATTAATATGCAATACATACAACAACAAATAAAACTTTTTTCAAACATTATTTGTCTAACCTTGCTTTTAACAGTAAAACTACAAGCAGTACTTGAATCCAGTGTTAATTTTGACAGCTATTTTTAATTTAGTTTTAGTCTTAGTCATGTGACTAAAACATCATTTAGTTTTAGTCATTACTTAGTCATCAGAATTTTTTTTGTTTTAGTCTAATTTTAGTCGACAAATCAATGAAAACATTTAGTCGACGAAAATAATTAGTCGACAAAATTAACACTGGCGGTGGATGACGCGTTACGTCGGCAGTGACGTAGGTGCGACCTATACACCGGTGCAGCCTATTTATGGATTTTCCAATTTTTGGCAATAATTGGACAGTGCGATCTATACAATGGTGCGACCTATAGAACGGAAAATATGGTAAATAAGAAATTCCTTTAGGTGGTGAAGAGCCAGACAGGAACACGTCTACTCCATACGGTGCTCACTAGCGCCCTCAAAGTATAGTTCTTTAACAAACTTTTTTACTGCTGCTGTTTATTTTATGACTACGAATTTTACGACTTGGTCATGTTTACATTTATCTCTGTGGTTCTCCTGTGTCGTGTCATCACTTTTCAAAGCACGTCGCACAGTTTTTTTTTATGAAGCGTGGAGCTCCCACACTTTAGAGGACTTGGTTGAACAATTTTTTCTGCGTCGGCCATTTGTAAAATTGTCTTAATTTCCTTTGAAAACACTGCCTCTAATCTGCTTCCGCATCCCCACTCACTCGCGCTGCGGAATTTTCTTTTGTTGACTTTATTCAGTTAAAAGATTTCGCTGTCGTCCCCGCCCACCATCGTCTGTCTTGAGACTGTGATCGGCTAAATCTCGCGCTCCAACAAAGATGTTTTATTGTCGACAAGATGCCTTGCTGTGTCTTGAAATCCAGTCAGTGGGAAATAATGCACAAGTGACTTCGGAAAATAGCAAGCCCAAAGTTGCTTATAATAAGCGGACTTGGCAACTATGCACTGAATGCATTCTAACTGTCATGGGTCTGACCCCCCGCCCCACAAAAAACAAAAACTTATCGGATCTACACGAATCACGCAAATGATATATTTAGCTTTGAAAACGACGATTTTCGCTGAAAGCTGACTAGTTTGCAGGTATGTGGATGATTTCTTTAACCTTGACTTTAGCTTTATTGGTTCAGAGTAAATACAACACAGAAGCAGTCATCAACCTGTCATAGATCATATAAATATAAAAAGGTCAAAGTTCATCATCAGGATCCAACCAGTTTCTTATCACAAACCACCTGCTGCTGCTTCAACCTTTGTGGATCATCAGAATTCAGCTCTTCTTTCCTCCACCTGCAGAGAGAAGAGAGAGTGAGAGAGGAGCCAACTTCCTGTCTGCAGCCTCTTTCCACCAGCTGTCAGTCAGTCGTGCAGCATCATCCAGGAGAAAGAGCAGCAGGACTTCAGTCCTGTTCAGAGCAGCTGTGGAGCTTCATGTTCACGTGTTGGAGTGAAGCTCACACACCTGCAGAGACTTTCAGCATCAAGTGTGTTTCCTCTGCAGCTTTCACTCAAGTCCACAGAGGAAGCAAAGTGCTGAGAGTCATCTTCAGCTTCTTCACTGCACCAACACTGGAGGGATGGATTTCCTGCTGTTACATGTCAACTGCTGCTCCAGTTCAACACACACACTCTGTGTGGTGATGAACATCATCTGGTTCTCAAACATCAGCTGACTAAGAAACATGGAGGCTGTCACTGAACACATCTGGATGAAACAAAGGACAGATGTGATGAGTGGACTTCAGCAGTCTGGACCAGGGCTGTGTCACATCATGTTGTCCACAATAATCCTGGTATAAATGTCAGCCTGATAGAAAAGAGTCCCATCAGGATGTTCACTGTAGAGCGACGACACCATGATGTTGTGTTGAAGGACACCTGCTGGTTGCTTTTGATACTACATCATCACAAATATTGTTATTGAAAACTTTCAAAGAACATCTACTGACCACATTGTATGTAGTTTGTAGTCTGGACTCTCCTTAAGATCCAACAGCTGCTGAACATCTGGGATCTGCAGGTCTTTCTGATACACGTCCAGTTCTGTCAGATGGGAGGGGTTGGACTTCAGAGCTGAGACCAGAGAAGAACAGCTGATCTTTGACAAACTGCAGCCCCATAAACTGAATAAAGAATAAAAGATGTGAGTTGAAGCCAACAGGATGCAGGTTCAAACTGAAATATAAACTAAATGATTGAAGTGGACAGAATTAGTTTTACTGGATATCAGAGACACAAAAACTGAATCCATTCAAGGCCTAGCATTCCTTGAAGCAATGCATATCACCCGCCACCTTTCATCCCACAGTTTGACACTAAGATCATGTTGTCAATGTTCCTTCTAAGCTGTGCGCATGTGCAATTGCGTACTGCCCGCACATTCTCAGCGCACAATAAAATCTTTGCAGCGCATCCAAAGTAAACTGAATGTGGCAGTAATGTCCTATAGGCTTTGAATGCACCACACACGTGCGGGGTCTGATTGGGTCTGGTCAGCCCGCCGGTCCGCCTCAACTTAAAATGATTGATGGACAGCAATTACATCCAATCACATTGAAGCTCACATTGTTTTGACCAATTACTAACAGGAAGGCGGGTCTTTGAAAAGCAAGCAAGTGTGTATGCGGCTTCACAGTCAAATCAATGCAGAAGTTGGAGTTCGTCACACCGGCACAGGTACGTGGATCAAATGATTTCAGCAGGAAAGACTCTGCATCTCAGTGACTCAATTTAAATTAGTGTCAAAACTACAGATTTTAAATCTCGTTGTTAGGTCAACTAAACTCAGAGTTATGATCAATAATCCACTCCACGTCTTTTATTTGAATAAAGTCAATTCTCTGGTGAGTTACAGTGAGAAGCTGCAGTTCCCCACCACACATACACACGCATACACACATATACACACACACACACACACACCGTTGAACACATAAACAACGTCCCCCCTCCTTTCTGAAGGATGCTCCAAGTTATTTGTCAAGCACCAAATCTGCATGAAAAATAAGAAAAAGATGCATAAGTTGAATGGAGTTCAGTGCACGATAAAGTCAGTGAGAGTGGGGGTGAGACGGAGGGTGATGAAGAGGAAGATCGTTAGAAGAAGAGCAGACAGAGTCCAGGTCTGCAAAGGAGGGGGTCCAGAACCAAGCATCAGTTCTGAGCTCTGCAGAACAGAGGAGGATCTGGATGTTGAGCCAGAGGGTAGACTAATGGAGGAAAATACGCTTTTTAAAAACTTACAGTAAAATAAATATTTTGTCAATAAAAAAAAATTGAGATTTTAAACAAAAACCTTACACGCATTAAAATAAAAATTAAAATAATCTAAATTAGATATATTTATTTGAGGCTGACAGTTTAATTAAGAAGGTTGATTTTCCCTCTGAGGAACATGAATAAATAAAGCTAAGGGTTAAAACCATCTAATTCAAATAAAATAATAAAGTCTGTAGTTAAATAAAACAAGGTTTTTGAGCTGCATGCATTCAGCTGGGAGCTGCAAGATAAAGAATAAAGATCAATTCATTGTGAAATGATTCTTTATTAGATTACTGCATTAGAACTGCTGCTGCTGACTTCATCATTCTTTTCATGCCTGTGAAGCTGTAAGCAGCATCACATCAATTATGTGAAGGGGACATTTCCTAGTCCTGTATCCTATTTCATTTCATTTATTCATTTATATAGCACTTTACACAACCACGGTGGTGGTGACCAAAGTGCTTAACAAAAAACAGTGCAGTACTTAAAAAGACAGATTAAAAATCAAGAAAAACACAACATAAAAGCAAAAATAAAACCAGAAATGTCACCACATATTTAATTACTAAAAGCCAGTTTGAATAAAAAAGTCTTAAGCTTTGATTTAAAAGGGCCAAGTTCAGTAATCTGGCGTAGCTCAAGTGGGAGTGTATTCCAGAGTCGAGGTGCGGCCGCAGAAAAGGCACGGTCACCCCAACGTTTATATTTTGTCCGTGGAACAGAGAGCAAGAGTTGGCTATCTGACCTCAGAGACCTGGAGCGGGCGGGGAAACTTAACAACTCCGTTATATAAGTAGGAGCGAGGCCATTCAGAGCTTTAAAAACAAATAATAAAAGTTTAAAATCTATCCTAAAACGGACAGGAAGCCAATGTAGAGAGAATAAAACAGGTGTGATGTGGTCCCATCTAGGAGTGTTGGTTAAAAGGCGAGCTGCTGCATTCTGAACAAGCTGGAGGCGGCTCAGTGATGACTGAGGCACACCAACATACAGAGCGTTACAATAATCGAGCCTAGAACTGATAAAAGCATGAACAGCCTTCTCCAAGTCACAACGGTTTAAAAAGGGTTTGACCTTTTTTAAAAGACGTAAATAAAAAAAGCCAGACCGGACAACAGAGGCGATCTGTTTATCAAAATGTAAAGCCTTATCAAAGGTCACTCCGAGGTTTTTCACACTGTCACTGAAGTTAATATTCACATTTCCCAGGCCAGTTGCATCTTTGTTACCAAATAAAATCCATTCTGTTTTACTGTCATTTAAAAATAGGAAGTTATTGTTTAGCCAATGTTTGATTTCAGAGATGCAGTCAAAGAGAGAACACATTGGGTTACTGGATCCAGGCCTTAATGGTAAATAGATCTGCAAATCATCTGCATAAAAATGAAAGTTGACATTGTGTTGTCTTATAATAGATCCAAGTGGCAACAGGTACAAGGAAAAGAGCAGAGGGCCCAAAATAGAACCCTGGGGCACCCCACACAGAAGAGGGGCTGTAGAGGAAGAGTAGCCATTGAGCAAGATAGAGAAAGTCCTATCAGATAAATAGGACGTGAACCACTTCAGGGCCGTGCCACGAATCCCAACAAAATCATGGAGGCGAGACAGAAGGACAGAGTGGTCCACAGTGTCAAAGGCTGCTGTGAGGTCGAGAAGCACCAGAGCTACTGGGCATCCAGAGTCAACTGACTGAGCTATGTCGTTATGGACTCTCAGTAATGCAGATTCTGTGCTATGCCGGGATCTAAAACCAGATTGAAATTCATCAAGGAGTGTGCTTTTTTCCAAAAAAGGCTGAATTTGCATAAGAACGATTTTTTCTAAAACTTTGGAGAGGAAGGGTAAATTAGAAATGGGTCTAAAATTAGATAAAACCAAGGGATCAAGATTTGTTTTTTTGAGAAGGGGGCGGACTGTTGCATGTTTAAAAGCAGAAGGCACAACTCCAAGGGACAGACATGAATTGAAAAAAGCAAGAAGATAAGGACCAATAATATTAAATACCTCTTTCAATAATCTAGTGGGGATAAAATCAGTGGGGCAGTTAGTGGGTTTAACAGATTTAACTATTTTGTCCAAGAGGGAATATGACACTGGTTCAAACTGTTCGAATAAAGCAGAACCAGCAGAGATAGGTGAAAACTCAGAAACAGAAGTAGCAGGTGCACCTGTGGCTTGTCTAACTGATGCAACTTTATCAATAAAAAATGATAGAAAGTTCTCACAGGTGGAGGCTGAGGCATCAGGTAAGACTGAGGTGGGTGGATTTAAAACAGAGTTGATTGTATTAAATAACACCCTGGGGCAATGGCTACTGTTTGTGATGACATTGGATAGAAATTGTGATTTTGCATCATTAACGGATCTCTGATACAAAACAAGAGTTTTCCTTAATAAAACCAAAGAATCATGTTGCCTGTCATGCTTCCACTGTCTTTCAGCTCTTCTGCACTGCCTCCTGAGTTTACATGCAGTAGGATTTTTCAGCCAAGGCTCAGCTCTGTGTTTAGAATGCCTGAACTTGACTGGAGCAATAGAGTCCAGGATCCCACTGCAGGTTTCAGAAAACAGTGACAAAAAATCTTTGGGACACAGAGAAACATCAGGACCAACTGAATAAAACTGTGAGTCCATAAAAGCCGTGGTGAACTGTCCGGCACTGGCTGAGGTGAGACAGCGGCGATGACAACCCGCAGCCAGAGGCCTCCTGGCCGGTTGTGGGGCTGTAAATTGGAAAAAAATAGGGAAATGATCCGAGATGGCAGACTCAGAAATTTCACAGTGAGAAATGGACAGTCCATGAGAAATAATAAGGTCCAAAGTATGTCCAAGATGATGCGTTGGTGCATTAACTGATTGTGTTAAGTTAAAAGAATCCAAAAGCTTTAAAAACTCAGAGGCCAGTGAGTCAGTGGGACAATTTACATGAATATTCATATCTCCACAAATACAAAAACTGGTATAGGTGGAAATAATGTCAGCCAGGAATTCAGAGAATTCTTGAATGAATTCCTTATTGTATTTAGGTGGGCGATAGGCAACTGCACATAAAACCTTAGGGGTGAGCTCGATCACAAACATCTGAAGTTCAAAGGAGGAGTAAGTGTTAGTGGGCAGAAGTCTGCATTTAAATTTGTCCTTATAGATAGTGGCAACACCACCACCGCGTCCTGACAGGCGTGGGGAGCTGAAGAAAGAGCAGCCAGAGGGGGAGAGCTCAGAAAACGCGCTGTTGTCTCCTGGTCTCAACCACGTTTCTGTCAGCAGCAGAAAGTCCAGAGAGTTTGAGCAAAATAAATCATGGAGAATGAAAGTTTTATTCGTGACAGATCTGGTGTTTAGGAGAGCCAGCTGGATGGAGCACTGGCTGTTATCCTGGGATGCGCGGCCAAAGGAGCGGAGGTTCTCCTGAACCCTGCCCCGCCTACAGATCTTCACACGCCGAACACCAGGAAATGCGCCTCCGCCGGTGTCTGTATCCATGATGCGCAACCAGCTGTAGGAATATTCCATGGGGCATCGTATGTCAACAGAGTTATATTTCCTGAGAATCCTGCGCGAAGACTGGAATGTGGAAGAGGCGAAGTGAGCCCGGAGCTTCACAAGCACCCCACCCCTCCTGCCGCGTCTCCTGCGGCGGCGCGCGCTGCGGGCAGTCCCAACACACGGATTCCGTAGAAATGGAGGTATGGATGCCAGGTGAGGTGGAGGGAAAGTCTTTGATCGTCCATAAAGGTCACAAAACGGTACATTTCCCATGATGGAATTAATATTCAAAAGTGTCTGGCGGTCGTAGATAAATAGTGATGACACAATCTCAACAAAAGTAAGAAAAAACAGCACAAAAAGTAATAACTTTAGGAGAGACAGACGGCCAGCCAAGTACACCGGCGCCATCTTGAACATATAATATATATAACATACTATGCATCTCATGAACAGCAATGTTTTTGTTTTTTCATTTTAAGTGGGGCAAATCACTTATATTAAAAGCAAATTCATGGAAGTTGCTGCTGTAATCTGATTTATTTAATAAGCCATGTAACTTTCTATGATCCCAGATTTATAACAAGTGTGTGGCCATAATGCGCACTCCTGATGTTGCTCATAGTGGTCCTCAGTGTGCTCAGAGAGCTTGTGTGTATGCCCAGACACATGAAAAATTAAAGGGAACATTGAATGCTGTGATAAGAAACTTGTGTTTTGGTCAAACCTTATAAATAACGTTATGAACTATCTCATGTGATATTCTGAGATCTCAGCTGGTCTGTTAGAGCTCAGAGTCTGGCTGGTGGACCACTCTCAGCTACTTTTTCATTCAATTCATTCAACCTTTATTTATACAGGCTAGCCTCGTTGAGTCACGGGGACTCATTTACAAGAGGGACCTGTCTCACTCACACCAAACAACCATCCACTCTCACACTCACACCTAGGGTCAATTTAGAGTCACCAATCAGCCTAACAAGCATGTTTTTTGGTCTGTGGGAGGAAACCGGAGTACCCGGAGGAAACCCACGCATGCACGGGGAGAACATGCAAACTCCACCCAGAAAGGCCCCGGACCGGGATTTGAACCGGCAACCTTCTCGCTGAGAGGCAGCAGCTCTACCAGTTGTGCCACCGTGCTGCCGTACTACCACTCCACACGTTAGATCAGGACAACAAGGAGGGGTCGTTTGTTTTTTAGTTTGAAACACAAAAATTTATTTCAATAACGAGTTGTTTTTATGGTCAACAAGAGTAGCAACAATACATGTGTTAGTAAAATATCAGAGGAATGAAAAGTCAAAGCATGAATTCCTTCAGACAACAATCCTGAATTGATGTAACTTTAACTTTATGACAGTTTGTGTTCTTTAGGGGAAACATCAACCACCTTACAGAAATGATTCAAAATACTCAGGTTTGATTATTTGATTCATGAATGAGTCAATATTTTTGAGCTTTCTCAGCTTGAAATGAAAATATCTCATTTAAATGATAAAATTGTTTTAAAGGCCTTTAGGTTAAAAAAAATCCACATTTCAAGTTTTTGTTTATGTTTTATTAAATTGAACAAACATATTTTTATGTCAGTTTGTGGGTAAAGAAAGTCATTTTCCTCTTTTAATTTGTCCAAAAGTATTTTTTGTTAATTTTTTAAAGATTTCAGTTGAGAGTTTTTGAAGACCCTCCAGCCCCCGGACCCTCCAGAACCGTTAGCTGAAAATGATGCTGTGTTGTTGTTAAATGTGCACGTGTTGCTCGGTGGTCAGACATGGAGGTGTTGTTTTCCTGAAAGTGTCCTCGTGCACGACACCAGTTAGTGTTTCATTAGTTCTTCTACTGAAGCAGATGTTTTAGCAGCTGCTGCAGCTGCTGCATCAACTATTGACGTCCTGTAGGAATTGCTCCCTCTGTTGGCCCCTTCTCATCCCTACACCTTCTGTCTCCCCTGTCAACATCTACAGGTGTTTATCAGAGTCAGAGTCAGAGAATCTTTATTGTCATTTGCACCGCATGTGGTACATGTGATGAAACAAGATTATGTACACAGGGTCCCAGTTACATTCAACAACAAAATGTAAGAGAAAAACAGTAATAACATCTAGGATTGACTAAGAAAATCATCAACTAGAAATACACTAAGCACTAATGTAATAGAAAAAACAAAATCATTACAAACAGACAGCCGCACGAACATGAATCTATATGAGCAAATGGTCACAGATGAACACAGATGAACACAGCAACAAGAAAACAGATCAGCATCAGCATGTTGTGATATTTTGCAGTGATTATTCTTATTATTTATTTATTCATGAGTCTAACAGCCTCAGGGTAGAAGCTGTTCCTCAGTCTAGTGGTTCTACACTTAATGCTCCTCAACCTCCTTCCTGAGGGGAGTGGGGCAAAAAGTGTGTGTGCAGGGTGAGTGGGGTCTTTCATGATACAGGTGGCCTTCTTCCTGCATCTGGAGGTGTAAATGTCTGTGATAGTGGGGAGACTGACTCCGACAGACCTCTGTGCAGCCTTCACCACTCTCTGTAAAGCTTTTCTTTCTGCAGCTGTGCAGCCTCCATGCCACACATTGATGCTGGAGCACAGGATGCTCTCCACTGCACACCTGTAGAAGGAGGTGAGGACCGGGCTACTCAGACCAGCTCGTCTCAGCCGTCTGAGGAAGTAGAGTCTCTGATGACCTTTTTTGATCAGGCTGGTGGTGTTGTTGGTCCAGCTGAGGTTATCATTCAAGTGTACACCCAAGTACTTGTAGCTGGAGACCACTTCCACTGCAGATCCACTTATGTTCAGTGGGGTGTGGGTGTGTTTGTTCCTTCTGAAGTCCACAATCATCTCCTTTGTCTTCTTCACATTTATGTGAAGGTTATTGTCCTTGCACCAGCTCTCCAGATGTTCCACCTCCTGCCTGTAGCTGGACTCATCATTGTTCGTGATGCAGCCCACCACAGCTGTATCATCTGCAAACTTTACAATATGACAGCCTGGATGGGTGGCTGCACAATCATGTGTGAGCAGAGTGAACAGAAGAGGGCTTAACACACATCCTTGAGGAGAGCCAGTGCTGAGGGTTATGGTGGAGGAGGAGAAGTTGTGGATCTTCACGGACTGAGGTCTGTTTGTTAAGAAGTCTACGACCCAGTTACAAATGGAGGGGCTTAGTCCAAGTGTAAATAGTTTGTCCATCAGGGTTTGGGGGATCATGGTGTTGAAGGCAGACGTGAAGTCCACAAAGAGTAGACGGACGTATGAGTCCTTCTGATCCAGGTGGGTGAGAGCAGTGTGGACCACAGAGGAGATTGCGTCCTCTGTTGATCGGTTCTCACGGTATGCATACTGATGGGGGTCCACGTTCATGTTGATGGATGTTTTGATGTGAGTCATGACCAGTTTCTCAAAGCATTTTGCGACTATCGGGGTGAGGGCCACTGGCCGATAGTCATTCAGGCCAGTCACTGTGGAGCTTTTTGGGACTGGGATGATGGTGGCAGTCTTCAGGCAGGTGGGAACTGTTTCCAGGGCAAGTGAGATGTTAAAGATGTCTGCCAGCACATCGCAGAGCTGATCAGCACATTCTTTTAACACTTTCCCGGGAATGTTGTCCGGACCGGTTGCTTTGTGAGGGTTGATTCTCTTGAGACTACTCCTCACTTCTGCTACGGTAACGCTGAGACGCTCTTCATCCGGTGGTGAGGTGAGTCTGGTGCTGGGTGGTCTGTTTGGGTCCTCAAAGCGTGCATAAAACCTGTTGAGGGCATCTGGCAGAGATGGATCTCTGGGGCATTGTTCACTCCTTCCTTTATAGTCTGTTATGCACTATAATCCCCTCCACATGCTCTGTGGGTCTTGTGATGTGAACTGACCCTCAATTCTCTGTGCATACTTGGCTTTGGCCCTCTTGATTCCAGCAACCAGCTCCCTCCTAGTCCTTCTCAGCTCCTCTGAGTTTCCAGACTTGAAGGCAGTATTCCTGGCTGCCAGAAGGGTGCGAACTTCCGCATTTAACCATGGTTTTGTATTTGGATAACATTTAACATATTTTTTGATGGAGACACTTTATAAGCATGTGCTGATGTACCCCAGTACTGATGAAGAATATTGCTTAAGTCCAACTGATGCTCTGTTTTCAGCATCTCCTCTGAAGACATTCCAGTCCGTACTTTCAAAACAATCTCTCAGCACGGGGCCACTGTCCTGGAGCCAACACATAACTTCCCTTTGTACTGGTCTGGAGCGTCTCAGGGGGAGGGGGGGGAGGAAGCTGGAACCATGAAAACAGAGGTGTGGTCAGAAGCTCCTAGGTTGGGCCTGGGTATGGCCTTGTAACCCCCCCTGACGTTTGTGTAAACCTGATCTAGTGTTTTTCCTTCCCGTGTTGCTATGGTTACATGTTGATAGAGGTTTGGGAGACAGTCTTTTGAGTTCACATGGTTGAAGTCACCGGCTGCTATGCATAACGCTTCAGGGTTTTCATTCTGCAGCGAGCTGATAAGATCATGAACCTCCTGCTATGCGACATTTCCATCAGCTCCAGGTGGGATGATTATGGTTGAGTTAATGACTGTTGCCTGTATTTAAGTGAGCGTTCTTGTCTTTGTATTTGTCGTGTCATTGTCTGAGTTTCCCTCTTGTCTGGCGGAGCCATGGATTATTCCCTGTTCATTTTGTAAGTAGCTGCCTTGCCAGAATTTTGATTTCCTTATTAAAGTCCATCTCCCGTTTACAGCTTGTACAGAACTCTGCCGCGCGCTTTTTGACCAACACACGAAAATATGAACACATCACTCCTGTCCTGTCCTCTCTACACTGGCTCCCGGTTCAGTTCAGGATACAGTTCAAGCTGCTCCTGTTTGTTTTCAAAGCTCTGAATGGACTTGCTCCTCTGTACATCTCAGAACTTTTGAAAGCCCATCAGCCCGGCAGAGCTTTACGCTCTGCCAGTCAACACCTGCTGGAGGTGCCTCGCTCAAGGTACAAACAATGGGGAGACCGGTCATTTTCTGTTGCCGGCCCAAAAGCCTGGAACAGCCTCCCCCTTGAGCTGCGTGCCACCTCTGATCTGACTCTGTTCAAAACCAGACTGAAGACCCACTTGTTCAAAAAAGCTTTCAGTGTGTAACTTTTATTACTTTTGGTATTTTAGTATGTAGCATTTTTTATTTCCATTGCCTTTTTATTTCCACTTGTTCAAAAAAGCTTTCAGTGTGTAACTTTTATTACTTTTGGTATTTTAGTATGTAGCATTTTTATTTCCATTGCCTTCTTTTATTGCTGTTGTTTCTTATTCTATTTTCATTGATTTATTGTTCCAGTTTATTCATCTTTTTATCCTGTTAAGCACCTTGGTCAATGCAAGGCATTGTAGGAAGGTGCTATACAAATAAAGTTTATTATTATTGAAGTGTTTTATTGTTTTACACATCACGCCTCTGAGTCCTACCTGCCTGTACTCTGGGTTCTTCTTGCTTCACCTGCACCCGATCCTTGATATTATGACCCGACCAACAAGTTGCAAGCCAAGAAGACAGAACATCGGATCCGCTCAGCGGCTGAAGGAAGCGGCCACAACTCAGGACGAGCCAACAGTCCTGTATGTGCGAGTTCCGAGCAGAAGCCGTCCGGATGGACCAAGGCTCCGAGGTTGAGATTCTCTCATCTCCACTCCTGGTGGAGCAGGAGGAGAGGAGAAAGCTCAGAGGAGGCCACTAAGCTTTTTGGCCATCTCCCTCCTACACTCCAAGACTCTATTCAATGTGGTCTGATTCGGACAAAGATTCTGAGCCAGAGCAGTTCTGGGCAGGTCCGGTTCTCAGTCCGCGTCACCACCGGAAGAAGTGCCGGACGAAAAGAGTGGACATTTCCGGCTCTCAGCCCCTCCCACCTTCAAACCCTTCTCGCCGGCTGTCAGAAGAGCCAGGGAGAATTTCAAGGGTGGGGCATACCAGAGGCCCTTTCTGCCGGTCCAGCAGATGGGCTCTGAAGGAGCTCAGGAGAGACTTTTACTGAGGAGGGGGGAATCCTGCAGCCCCAGTGATCTATGGGACATGCTGATTGTTGCAGAGGAGTTCATTTCCCCATTCACTGGGGCTGACAGCAATGGCAACTCGCCGGGGGCGTGGCAACAGTTCCAGCAGCTGCGTTCTTTTCTGTTGTCTCCTGCTCAACCAGATTCATCTCTGAGTTCACCTCCAGTTGCACCCGGTCTGGGTCTCACACCATCAGTAGCTGCACCTCCCAGCTCACCAGCTGTACCCAGTTGGGGTCTCACAATATCAGCAGCTACACCTCCTAGCTCACCAGGTGCACCCGGTCCGGGCTTCACACCATCAGCTGCAGCAAGACTGGCCCCGGTGCCAGTGCCCAGATTGGCTCTCACGCCAGTGACAAGACTTGCTCCCACGCCAGAGCCAAGACTGGCTGCCGTGCTAGTGCCAAGACTGGCCCCCATGCCAGCACCCTGACTGGCTTCCACGCCAGTGCCAAGACTGGCCCCTCCTGTGCCAGCGCCAAGACTAGCCCCTCCTGTACCAGCGCCAAGACTGGGTCTTCGTTCTACCGACTCATCGCTTGACTCACCGACGTCAGAGAACGACTCATTGCTCGACTCGCCGACGTCAGAGAACGACTTATCGCTCGACTCGCCGATGGCAGAGAATGACTCATTGCTTGACTTGCCGTCGGCAGAGAACGACTCATTGCTCGACTCGCTGACGGCAGAGAACGACTCATTGCTCGACGAGGTCCCAAAACTCATCTCGTTGCTCGCAACAGAGGTCCTCTCATCTCCAAGGGTCCTTGCTACAACAGAGGTCCTCCCATCTCCAGGGGCTCTCGCTGCAACAGAGATCCTCACATCTCCGGGGGCCCTCGCTGCAACAGGGGTCCTCACATTTCCAGGGGTCCCCGTTACAACAGAGGTTCTCACGTCTCCAGGGGTCCTCTCCTCTTCTGGTGATGGACTGCCTCCTGGCCGCCCTCCGGATCTGGCTTCTGGTGATGGATGGCCTCCCGGCTGTCCCCCGGACCCTTGTTGGTGTTTTCTTTTTTGTACCTGCCATCCTGACAGTTTCATCCCTCCGCCCACCCTAGTTCTTTGGGGGGCATTCCTTGGGATGCCATGGGACATCCGTGGGGGGTAAGGTACTGTAGCGATGGCTCCCTATGTTGGCCCCTTCTCATCCCTACACCTTCTGTCTCCCCTGTCAACATATACAGGTGTTTATGGTTGAGTTAATGACTGTTGTCTGCATTTAAAAGAGTGTTCTTGTCTTTGTGTTTGTTGGGTCATTGTCTGAGTTTCCCTCTTGTCTGGTGGAGCAATGGATTATTCCCTGTTAGTTTTGTAAGTAGCTGCCTTGTCAGCATTTTGATTTCCGTATTAAAGTGTTTTATTATTTTACACATCGCACCTCTGAGTCCTGCCTGCCTGCACTCTGGGTTCTGCTCGCTTCACCTGCACCCGATCCTTGACACATCCTGCTTTGGTGGAAGCCAACAGGAGTCAACTGATCTGAGCTGAGGCGTGCACGATTCTTCAGCCTGCGTGCACGTGGAACAGCATTTCATACTAAATGTTGACTTGTGCACAATCAAAGTGTCTTTTTGCTCTTTACACTCCAACTAAAACTATTTTGTGGGACGAGACGAGACTCAGCAACAGTGTCCAGCTGGGAACAACGCAGCACTTCCAGGGTACGTTGAAGTCTGTCCCGGTAATCTTTACAGAGGTTTACACATGGAGCAAGGAAAACTTCACCAAGTCAGCTAATACAACAATTAAAAGTACAGAGATGAAGGTCAGAAACATTACTGATAGAAATGATTTATGATAAGACAAAAATGTGATGAAAAGTTGTATTTATAACGTTTCAAACAGCTGATTGTCCCTGATGAACACTAAAGGAGCGTAAAGTTACTGTGAGCTTACAGGAGCATTTCTAACTATTTAGACTAAATAAAAGACTTTACAAGGATTTTTAGGTTTTCTCAGGAAGATCTGTGGTTATTGACAGCACCAAAATAAAACATTCAAATGTGGGGCTGATTTTAAACCATCAAAAGGTTAAATGAACAAAACATTTGTAACAGAATAAATTGTGAATTATCAGGGAATGATTTTAGTTGGACAAACAGAAAACCTCCAACAGCTGCAGTGAACTGACCTCAGAACCTGCAGTCTACAGTTTGGACTCTCCAGGAAACCACAGAGTTCCTTCACTCCAGAGTCAAACAGTTTGTTTTCACTCAGGTCCAGTTGTGTCAGATGGGAGGGGTTGGACTTCAGAGCCGAGACCAGAGAAGTACAGCTGATCTCTGACAAACTGCAGGTCCACAATCTGAATAAAGAATAAAAGATGTGAGCTGAAGCCAACAGGATGCAGGTTCGAACTGAAATATGAACTAAATGATTGAAGTGGACAGAATTAGTTTTACTGGATGTCAGAGACACAAAAACTGAATCCATTCAAGGCCCAGCATGCCTTGAAGCAATGCATATCACCCGCCACCTTTCATCCCACAGTTTGACACTAAGATCATGTTGTCAAAGTCAAGTCAAAGTCAACTTTATTGTCAAAACTGCAATATGTACAGGACATACACAGGATTGAAATTGCATTTCTTCAGTCCCTCGGTGCAACAGTAATCATTTAAACACTAAAACACTAAAACATTTAATAAACATAAGCATAAATGAAATAATAAAAGTGTAATACTGTTGTGATGATAAACTTGTAGTGTTTTGGTCAAACCTTGTAAATAACATTATGAACCATCTCATGTGATATTCTGAGATCTCAGCTGGTCTGTTAGAGCTCAGAGTCTGGCTGGTGGACCACTCTCAGCTACTACCACTCCACACTCTAGGTCAGGACAACAAGGTTTTTGTTTATCCATCCATCCATTATCTTTACTCGCTTCTTCCATTTTGGGTTATGGGGGTTGCCGGTGCCCATGTCCAGCAATCACTGTGCAAGGGGCGGGATACACCCCGGACAGGTCGCAAGTCTATCAATGGGACACATCGAGACAAACAACCATTCATTGTCTCACTCACACCTAGAGACAATTTAGACTTAGAGTTACCAATCAGCCTAACATGCATGTTTTTGGACCTTGGGAGGAAACCGGCAGTGGTGGGATGTAACTAAGTACAAGTACTTTGTTGCTGTACTTAAGTACATTTTTCATGTATCTGTACTTTACTTAAGCAGAGTTAAACATGGGTACTTTTTACTTTTACTCCACTACTTGAGCATGCATCAGGGTATTTACTCCACTACATTTTACATTAAGTATCTGTACTTTCTACCACACTACATTTCTATAATGTGTTGAGTTACAAGTTACATTAACGTTGCGTTTTTTATTTATTTCTTTATTTGTTTGTTGGTTTGAAAGTAACCAATGGTGAGAGGGGAGTTGGTCCATTGAATCACTTCAAAGTGGGCACGTAACGTTAGACCCGCCTGGGCTAATGATGTATGTACTAGTATATACGTCACTGAGCTGGGTGTACACACAGCACTGCTAACACACCCACAATGGTCACCATGGAGAGTCAGCCAGAAGATAGACAACACCCATGGCCTAAAAGATTATTGAAAGACTATTGAAAGATTATTGCAAGACTATTGAAAGATTATTGAAAGACTATTGAAAGACTATTGAAAGATTATTAAAGACTATTGCAAGATTATCGAAAGACTATTGAAAGACTATTGAAAGATTATTGAAAGACCAGTGTTTCCCCTACCATTATACAAGCGGGGTGCCCCACCCCGTCAACAGAACTGAGCACCCCGCCTACAAGACCAAACTTGACCCCCCACCTACCCACCCAGCAGTGGCATAGTACTAAGCTAGCAGCACGAAATACAGGCTCTCTAGCTAAAAAGTTCAAGGGAGCACTCACGTTGCCTCTTCCCTTGTGCTGAATGCCCCCTGCCCCTACAAGCAGCACTCAGACGTGTCCGTCCCCCATCAATAAAAATCATGGATGAGATGAGCACCCCGCCATGGCAAGTTAACTAGGGGAAACACTGAAGACTATTGAAAGATTACTGAAAGATTATTGAAAGACTTTTGAAAGATTATTGAAAGACTATTGAAAAACAATTGAAAGATTATTGAAAGACTATTGAAAGACTATTGAAAGACTATTGAAAGATTATTGAAAGACTATTGAAAGACCATTGATAGACATTTGAAAGATTATTGAACATTTATTGAAAGATTATTGAAAGATTATTGAAAGATTATTGAAAGAATATTGAAAGATTATTGAAAGACTATTGAAATATTATTGAAATATTATTGAAAGACTATTGAACAACTATTGAAAGACCTATGAAAGACTATTGAAAGACTATTAAAAGACTATTGAAATACTATTGAAATATTATTGAAATATTATTGAAATATTATTGAAAGACTATTGAGAGTATTGAAAGATTATTGAAAGACTATTGAAAGATTATTGAAAGATTACTGAAAGACTATTGAAAGATTACTGAAAGATTATTGAAAGACTTTTGAAAGATTACTGAAAGACTATTGAAATATTATTCAGTTCAGCAGGACAGATTTTCTCTCCCAAAAGTACCAGATTGGATTCAAAAAAACTTTGAAAATAAACTTCTTCTGAAGAAGAAATTCTTGCTGCAATAAGAACAAGAAATTCTTGCTGCAACATTAAAATGTGTCAGTTCATGGGATGTTGGGACAGAAGACAAAATATGTCTCCAAATGTCTCGAAACTCAGGTCCAAGTTTTGAAAATGGCCTCAGGAAGTTAAAATATTGTTAACTTTTGATCCATTACAAGGTCGATTAGACAGTATTTTAACTAGAGTTGAAGACAAACTGTAGTTGAAATGATCAGTGCATGTTCCTTTGTTAGGTCTAATGTTCCTTTTTTCTGTCAGACAACTTTTACTTAAATGTGTTTACTGCAGTTAAAATGACACATTGGTTTTGTTCTGTGGTAAATAAAAACTTTCAAAGGTATAATCATTCCTCTCTCTTATTTTGCTTAGTGACATTTAAGTCTGTAGGTCATCCCTGAAATTCTGCTGCACAGAAACACAAGTCCAAGTGTGAACTGTGTCACAGAGTAAACACAATAAAAACATGTATCATCTGCAGCATTGTTCATTAAAATGATTCAATGCTATTAATCTATTACAGAAAATATACATACGGTAGCACACTTAATGATATTGTAGACCATTGCATTAGTTAATACATTCAGCAAATACTTTTACTTTAATACTTTAAGTATTTTTAAAAGCAAATACTTATTTACTTTTACTTAAGTAAAAACATTAATATGGTACTTCTACTTTAACTAGAGTATATATATATGTCTGTCTGTTTATTTGGAATTTTACTGAAGTACAGTGTTTGAGTATTTTCTCCACCACAGGAAACCGGAGTACCCGGAGGAAACCCACGCATGCACGGAGAGAACATGCAAACTCCACCCAGAAAGGCCACTGGACCGGGATTTGAACCAGGAACCTTCTAGCTGAGAGGCAGCGGCTGTACCAGTTGCGCCACCATGCTGCCCCTGGTTTTTGTTTATGTTTTATTAAATTGAACAAACATATTTTATGTCAGTTTGTGGATAAAGAAAGTCATGTTCCTCTTTTAATTTGTCCAAAATGATTTTTTGTTAATTTTTTAAAGATTTCAGTTGAGAGTTTTTGAAGACCCTCCAGAACCGTTAGCTGAAAATGATGCTGTGTTGTTGTTAAATGTGCACGTGTTGCTCGGTGGTCAGACATGGAGGTGTTGTTTTCCTGAAAGTGTCCTCGTGCACGACACCAGTTAGTGTTTCATTAGTTCTTCTACTGAAGCAGATGTTTTAGCAGCTGCTGCAGCCGCTGCATCAACTATTGACGTCCTGCTTTGGGGGAAGCCAACAGGAGTCAGACGTTCTGAGCTGAGGAGCGCACGATTCTTCAGCCTGCGTGCACGTGGAACAGCTTTTCATACTAAATGTTGACTTGTGCACAATCAAAGTGTCTTTTTGCTCTTTACACTCCAACTCAAACTATTTAGTGGGACGAGACGAGACTCGGCAGCAGCGTCCAGCTGGGAACAACGCAGCACTTCCAGGGTACGTTGAAGTCTGTCCCGGTAATCTTTACAGAGGTTTACACATGGAGCAAGGAAAACTTCACCAAGTCAGCTAATACAACAATTAAAGTACAGAGATGAAGGTCAGAAACATTACTGATACAAATGTTTTATGATAAGACAAAGATGTGATGAAAAGTTGTATTTATAACATTTCAAACAGCTGATTGTCCCTGATGAACACTAAAGGAGCGTAAAGTTACTGTGAGCTTACAGGAGCATTTCTAACTATTCAGACTAAATAAAAGACTTTACAAGGATTTTTAGGTTTTGTCAGGAACATTTGTGATTATTGACAGCACCAAAATAAAACATTAAAATGTGGGGCTGATTTTAAACCATCAAATTGTTAAATGAATTAAACATTTATAAGTGAATAAACTGTGAAGTATCAGGGAATGATTTTAGTTGGACAAACATAGAAAACCTCCAACAGCTGCAGTGAACTGACCTCAGAAACTCCAGTCTACAGTTTGGACTCTCCAGGAAACCACAGAGTTCCTTCACTCCAGAGTCAAACAGGTCGTTCTTACTCAGGTCCAGTTGTGTCAGATGGGAGGGGTTGGACTTCAGAGCTGAGACCAGAGAAGAACAGCTAATCTGAGACAACCTGCAACGCTCCAATCTGAATAAAGAATAAAAGATGTGAGCTGAAGCCAACAGGATGCAGGTTCAAACTGAAATATGAACTAAATGATTGAAGTGGACAGAATTAGTTTTACTGGATGTCAGAGACACAAAAACTGAATCCATTCAAGGCCGTAAACTTTTCATTTTAAACATTTCTCTAACTTTTGCTACTTGCTAGAGTCTGACTGAGGTTATTAAAAAGCTCATTAAACATCTGAGTGGGTCGTTAGCGCCACCAAGGGGTGGGAACATGTACTGTAATCAGCCTCTCATGTTAACAGTAACAGTTCTGGTGTTTTCAAGTGAACATTGATGTGATCTCAGTCCCACATTTGAAAAAGTGATTTGTTTAGAGCCATACAGGTGGAGATCCTGGACAACTTGTGGGTCACGACCCAAGAGTTAAGAATCTGTGCTCTAGTTCATCATTAAAGTTCCTCGTTTCTTTCTGCATCCTGGGGTCAACTCTCCAACCAACTGTGACTCTCAGCTACTACCACACCACATTTTAGCTCACTATCTGAAAAACTCCCTGTTACAGATGTTTTGGTACAGGCTAAGGTTGATTGTCTGTGGCGGCCATCATTAATCTGGTTAACAACCACACTTCATCGGTTCTAGATGTTCATCTAATGATGACTTTCTAAGAGTGTATTAGAATATTTCCAGTGATTTATGAGATATTTTGCTAACAAACTGCACACAGACAAAGCAGAAACAGGTAAGAACATGATCGCTCTTCCTTCTCCTTCAGCACTGAGACAACTGTTTCATGTTGAATCCAGTAAAAGTGATTTAAAGGTTAAAACAAGCAGCAAACATGTTTCTTGTTCTAAAAAGGTTTTTAGACGTTTGGAAAGAGAAACTTCACAACAGACGTGTTCAATTTGAGCTTTTGAAATGAATGAAACATTTATAACTGAATAAATTGTGAAGTATCAAAGAATGATCTTAGTTGGACAAACATAGAAAACCTCCAACAGCTGCAGTGAACTGACCTCAGAACCTCCAGTCTACAGTTTGGACTCTCCAGTCCACAACACAGAAGCTTCACTACAGAGTCAGTCAGCCGGTTCCAGCTCAGGTCCAGTTTTGTCAGATGGGAGGGGTTGGACTTCAGAGCTGAGGCCAGAACTTCACTGTGAATGTCTAAGAATCCATCAGCAAAAGCAGCAAGAGCTCTGTGATGATAGAAAAAGTAAAGTGAGTTGTAATAAAATTAGCCAATCTGTCTGATCAACACACACTTAAATCATCTGATGACTAAACAGTGATGTCATCATGTGATAAACATCTGCTCTTCACATCTGGGCTTCATGTCATCCCATGTGACTGTGTTTGACATGACACAGTGAATCACTTGGGTCTCTTTCAGAGCTGCAGACTTTTCAGGACAATCGTTGTTTTGCTTTAATCTGCAGATGAAGGAGGGAACATGGCGTTACATTTCTGCTTCCATCATGCCCACAGTCTGTCAGTGGATCTGATCCAGAGTCACAATCAAGATGTCTGCTTTGGAAAAACTCTTGGACTCTTTTCTAACTTTCTAACTATCTAACTGTCTAACTCTTTTTCAGAACAGACCGGTGCACCGAGACTACGGGAAAAACACGAGGCGTTGGTGTGTGTCTTTACATGCACAAGGATGGGTGTTCAAACTGTGCTGTCATCAAAAGGCTTTGCTCAGCTGCTGTGGAGCTGTTAACAGTAAGGTGTCGTCCTCATTACATGCCCCGTGACTATTCAGTGATCCTAATCACTGCTATTTACATAGCCCCTGATGCTAATGCTAATGATGCCCAGGGAGAAATTCATGACTTACTCACCTCGCTGCAGTGTAAATATCCTAAGGGGCTCTTCATTTTTTCTGGTGACTTCAATCACGTTAAGTTACAGGTCTCCATCCCAACCTTCAATCAGCACGTTTTCACAGCAACAAGAGGAAATAAAACGCTTGACCCAAGTCTACACGAATGTGAAAGGGGCGTACACGGCGAAGCCACGCCCACCGCTCGGGGCTTCCGATCACTGTTCTTTGATCTTGGTCCCAACACAGCTTCCCCCGCTGAGACGGTCCAAGCCGGAACAAAGAGAGATAAGAGTTTGGCTTCAAGATAGTACCTCCATGCTGAGAGACTGTTTTGAGAATTAAAACTGGTCTGTCTTCAGAGAGACAGCTACAAATGGGAGCTCAGTGGATCTGGAACTTTATGATTCCTCAGTTCTGGGTTACATTAGCACATGCTCTGAAAATGTATCCATAAAAAAAGATGTTAAATGTTACCCCAACAAAAAACCCGGGTTAAATAAATAAGTCCGCACCCTGCAAGCAGCTAGGGACACTGCATTCAAGTCCGGAGATACTGAGGAGCTGAGAAAGACCAGGAAAGAACTGGTTGATGGCATTAAGAGACAGGTCCCTCTTGTAAATGAGTCCCCGTGACTCAACGAGGCTAGCCTGTATAAATAAATGTTGAATGAATGAATTAAGAAGGCCAAGGCCACGTATGCACAGAGGATTGAGGGACAGTTCACCTCACAAGACCCACGGAGCATGTGGAAGGGCATCAAATGCATAACAGATTACAAAGGCAAGAGCAAACAATGCCCCAGGGACCCATCTCTGCCTGATGCCCTCAATAAGTTTTATGCACGTTTTGAAGACCCAAACAGACCAGCTAGCACCAGACTCACCTCATCACCAGATGAAGAGCATCTCAGAGTGACCGCAGCAGAAGTGAGAGGCAGTCTCAGAAGGATCAACCCTCATAAAGCAACCGGACCAGACAACATCCCAGGGAAAGTTCTGAAGGAATGTGCGGACCAGCTCTGTGAGGTGCTGGCTGACATCTTCACCACCTCACTTTCACTGGAGTCAGTTCCCACCTGCCTGAAGACCGCCACCATCATCCCAGTTCCAAAGAGCTCCACAGTGACTGGTCTGAATGACTATAGACCGGTGGCCCTCACCCCGATAGTCGCTAAATGTTTTGAGAAACTGGTCATGTCCCACATCAAGACAACCGTCAACATCAACGAGGACCCTCATCAATATGCATACCGCGAGAACCGATCAACAGAGGACGCCATCTCCTCTTTGGTCCACACTGCTCTCACCCACCTGGATCAGAAGGACTCATACGTGCGCATGCTCTTTGTGGACTTCACATCTGCCTTCAACACCATGATCCCCCAAACTCTGATAGACAAACTATCCACACTTGGACTAAGCCCCTCCATTTGTAACTGGGTACTAGACTTCTTAACAAACAGACCACAGTCCGTGAAGATCCACAACTTCTCCTCCTCCACCATAACCCTCAGCACTGGCTCTCCTCAAGGATGTGTGCTGAGCCCTCTTCTGTTCACTCTGCTCACATATGATTGTACAGCCACACATCCAGGCTGTCATATTGTTAAGTTTGCAGATGATACAGCGGTGGTGGGATGCATCACAAACAATGATGAGTCCAGCTACAGACAGGAGGTGGAACACCTGGAGAGCTGGTGCAAAGAGAATAATCTTCACATGAATGTGAAGAAGACAAAGGAGATGATTGTGGACTTCAGAAGGAACAAACACACCCACGCCCCACTGAACATAGGTGGATCTGCGGTGGAGGTGGTCTCCAGCTACAAATACTTGGGTGTACACTTGAATGATAACCTCAGCTGGAGCAACAACACCACCAGCCTGATCAAGAAAGGTCATCAGAGACTCTACTTCCTCAGACGGCTGAGACGAGCTGGTCTGAGCAGCCCAGTTCTCACCTCCTTCTACAGGTGTGCAGTGGAGAGCATCCTGTGCTCCAGCATCAATGTGTGGCATGGAGGCTGCACAGTTGCAGAGAGGAAAGCTCTACAGAGAGTGGTGAAGGCTGCACAGAAGTCTGTTGGAGTCAGTCTCCCCACCATCACAGACATTTACACCTCCAGATGCAGGAAAAGAGCCACCTGCATCATGAAAGACCTCACTCACCCAGCACACTCACTCTTTGCCCCACTCCCCTCAGGACGGAGGTTGAGGAGCATCAAATGTAGAACCACTAGACTGAGGAACAGCTTCTACCCTGAGGCTGTTAGACTCATGAATAAATAAATAATAAGAATGATCACTGCAAAATATCACATCATGCTGATGCTGATCTGTTTTCTTGTTGCTGTGTTCATCTGTGACCATCTGCTCATACAGACTCATGTTCGTGCTGCTGTTTATAATGATGTTTTCCACTACATTAGAGCTTAGTGTATTACTAGTTGATGTTTTTCTTAGTTAATTCTAGATGTTATTATTGTTTTTCTCTTGCATTTGTTGTTGGATGTAACTGGGACCCCGTGTACATAATCTCGTTTTCATCACATGTACCACATGCGGTGCAAATGACAATAAAGACTCTCTGACTCTGACTCTCTCTAACTCTTGGACTTCTTTTCTCTTTTCTTTTATTTTTCCCTCCCTGGGCTGCCACCTTACCGTGCTGGAGGGGTTTGAATGTCCCAATGATCCTAGGAGCTATGCTGTCAGGGGTTTCATGTCCCTAGTAGGGTCACCCAAGGCAGACAGGTCCTAGGTGAGGGACCAGACAAAGTGCAGCCCAAAGACCCCTTATGACGAGTACAATAAATGGACTAAATGTTCCCTCGCCCAGACGCGGGTCACCAGGGCCCCACTCTGGAGCCAGGCCTGGAGGTGGGGCACGCTGGCGAGTGTCTGGTGGCCGGGCTTTTACACATGGAGCCCGGCCGGGCACAGCCCGAAGAGGAGACGTGGGTCCCCCTTCCCATGGGCTCACCACCTGTGGGAGGGGCCAAAGGGGTCGGGTGCAATGTGGGATGGGTGGTGGCCGAGGGAAGGGACCCTGGCGGTCTGATCCTCGGCTACAGAAGCTGGCTATTGGAACGTGGAACGTCACCGCTCTGGTGGGGAAGGAACCTGAGTTGTGTGTGAGGTTGAGAGGTTCTAGCTAGAAGTAGTCGGACTCACCTCTACGCATGGCTCTGGCTCTGGAACCAGTTTCCTTGAAAGGGGTTGGACACTCTTCCACTTTGGAGTTGCCCCTGGTGAGAGGCGCCAAGCGGGAGTGGGCATACTTGTTGCCCCCCATCTTGGTGCCTGTACGTTGGGGTTTACCCCGGTGAACGAGAGGGTAGCCTCCCTTTGCCTACGTGTGGGGGGATGGGCTCCGACTGTTGTTTGTCCCTATGCGCCAAACGTCAGCTCAGATTACCCACCCTTTTTGGAGTCCTTGGACGGGGTATTGGAGAGTGCGCCTCTTGGGGACTCCCTTGTTCTACTGGGGGACTTCAACGCTCACGTGGGCAATGACAGTGAGACCTGGAGGGGTGTGGTTGGGAGGAACGGCCCCCTGATCTGAACCCGAGTGGTGTTCTGTTATTGGACTTCTGTGCTCATCATGGATTGTCCATAACGAACACCATGTTCAGGCATAAGGGTGTCCATATGTGCTCTTGGTACCAGGACACCCTAGGTCGTAGTTCGATGATCGACTTTGTTGTCGTCTCATCTGATCTGCGGCCGCATGTTTTGGACACTCTGGTGAAGCGATGGGCTGAGCTGTCAACTGACCACTACCTGGTGGTGAGTTGGCTCCGATGGTGGGGGAGGATA
Organism: Garcialebias charrua; assembly: GCA_038048925.1. Classification (NCBI taxonomy): domain Eukaryota; kingdom Metazoa; phylum Chordata; class Actinopteri; order Cyprinodontiformes; family Rivulidae; genus Garcialebias; species Garcialebias charrua. The sequence continues at coordinate 2,647 of JBBPBX010026369.1, read as the reverse complement.
CCGGTCAGACCTGGCAGACCCAAACGTATTGTGAGGATCTGCTTGGAACATCTGGCAGAGTCTCCCATAAGACAGAGCTTTAACTCCCACCTCCGGAAGAGCTTTGAACACATTCCAAAGGAGGCGGGGGACATTGAGTCCAAGTGGGCCATGTTACGCGCCTCTATTGTCGAGGCAGCTTATCGGAGCTGTGGCCGCAAAGTTGTTGGTGCCTGTCGTGGCGGCAACCCTCGAACCCGGTGGTGGACACCGCGGTGAGGGATGCTGTCAGGCTGAAGAAGGAGTCCTATTGGGCCTTTTTGGCCTGTGGGACCCCGGAAGCAGCTGATAGGTACCGGCAGTCCAAACGGCATGCAGCTCGGGTGGTTGCTGAGGCAAAAACTCGGGCGTGGGAGGAGTTCGGAGAGGCCATGGAGAATGACTTCCGTACGGCTTCGAGGCGATTCTGGTCCACCATCCGGCGTCTCAGGGGGGGGAAGCGGTACGCGACCAACACCATTTATGGTGGGGATGGCGTGCTGTTGACCTCAACTCGGGATGTTGTGAGTCGGTGGGCGAAGTACTTCGAAGACCTCCTCAATCCTACTGGCACGTCTTCCACTGAGGAAGCGGAGCCTGGGGACTTTGGGTCAGGCTCTCCAATCTCTGGTGCTGAGGTCACTGAGGTGGTTAAAAAGCTCCTTGGTGGCAGGGCCCCAGGGGTAATAATAATAATAATAATGAATTCAATTTATAACGCGCTTTTCATTAGTGAAAATCTCAAAGCGCTACACACATTGAATGCTACACACATTCATACACCAGTAGCGGCAGACTACCATGCAAGGTGCTTTCCAGTTCTACCGGGAGCAACTTGGGGTTAAGTGTCTTGCCCAAGGACACAACAACTCATGGTAAAGGGAACCGGGATTCGAACCACCAACCTTCCGATCGGGGGACGACTGCCATTACCACTACGCCACGGCCGCCCACGGGGTGGATGAGATTCGCCCGGAGTTCCTTAAGGCTCTGGATATTGTAGGGTTGTGTTGGCTTACGTGACTCTGCAATATCGTGTGGACATCGGGAGCAGTTCCCTTGGATTGGCAGACTTGGGTGGTGGTTCCCCTATGCAAAAAGGGGAACCGTAAGGTGTGTTCCAACTATAGGGGGATCACACTCTTAAGCCTCCCTGGTAAGGTCTATTCAGGGGTTCTGGAGAGGAAGGTCCATTGGATAGTCGAACCTCGGATTCAGGAGGAACAGTGTGGTTTTCGTCCTGGTCGTGAAACACTGGACCAGCTCTACACCCTCAGCAGGGTCCTGGAAGGTACGTGGGAGTTTGCCCAACCATTTTACATGTGCTTTGTGGACTTGGAGAAGGCATTTGACGCGTACCTCTGGGGTTCTGTGGGGGTACTCTGGGAGTATGGGGTACCAAGCCCATTGATACGGGCTGTTAGGTCCCTGTACGACCGGTGTCAGAGCTTGGTCCGCTTTGCCGGCAGTAAGTCAGGCTCGTTTCCATTGAGAGTTGGACTCCGCCAAGGTTGCCCTTTGTCACAGATTCTGTTCATAACTTTTATGGACAGAATTTCTAGGCACAGCCAAGGTGTTGAGGAGATCCGTTTTGGTGACCTTAGAATCACTTCTCTGTGTTTTGCAGATGATGTGGTCCTATTGGCTTCATCAGGTAGTGATCTACAGCATTCGCTGGAACGGTTTGCAGCGGAGTTTGATGCGGCCGGGATGAGGATCAGTGCCTCCAGATCTGAGGCCATGGTCTCAGATACACCACTTGGGTATCTGACACCGACGGGACTCCGGGTCGGGGAGGGGGTCCTGCCCCAAGTGGAGGAGGTTTAAGTATCTCGGGGTCTTATTCACGAATGAGGGAAAACTGGAGCGTGAGATCGATAGGCATATAGGTGCAGCGTCCACAGTGAAGCGGGCGCTGTACCGGTCTGTCATGGTGAAGAGAGAGCTGAGTCAAAAGGCAAAGCTTTCAGTTTACCGATCGATCTACGTTTCCACCCTCATCTATGGTCTTGAGCTTTAGGTTGTGACCGAAAGAATGAGCTCTTGGATACAAGCGGCTGAAATGAGTTTTCTCCGCAGGGTGTTTGGACTCTCCCTTAGAGATAGGGTGAGAAGGTCAGTCATCCAGGAGGGACTCAGAGTAGAGCCGCTGCTTCTCCACATCGAGAGAGTTGAGGTGGCTCGGGCATCTGGTTAGGATGCCTCCTGGACGCCTCCCAGGTGAGGTGTTCCGGGCATGTCCCACCGGGAGGAGGCCCAGAGGAAGACCTAGGACACGCTGGAGGGACTATGTTTCTTGGCTGGCCTGGGAACGCCATTGGATTCCCCCGGAGGAGCTGGCCCAAGTGGCTGGGGAGAGGGAACTCTGGGCCTACTTACTTAGGCTGCTACCCCCACGACCCGACCCCAGATAAGCGGAAGACAATGGATGGATGGATGGATGGATGGATGGACTCTTTTCTAGTTGTCACTTTAGCTCATAACATTTGGACTGATTGGAACTCAGTGAGCAGTTCCAGGTGGAAAGATGATCTGTTTGCTTCCTGTTCCTGTCAGCTCCAACTGTTCACGTCCACACGCAGGAAAATGCTGCTGATATCAAGCTCTCAAGGTTCACAACACGTCAGCA